>OZ005659.1:71183921-71373921 GCA_963930645.1 Salticus scenicus
CAAGGCGAACAAATTGAAATAAGTTACGTGCTAAATACTTTAATAAAATACATAAGTTTTAATTTATTTTTAGATTAATATGATTAATTAAAAATATTCATAATTAACCCGTCTCCAAAATTATTAATTCGATTTTTCAAACTTAATGTTGTTTTTAAAATGTCCTTGGATAAACAGAAATAATGGTAATTAATTAGCATTAAATAAAAATAGTAACGTCGTTTGATTTATTAAAAAAACATATACACAATTTTCTGGCATTAAAAAATAATAACGTTGTAACTAATCAAAATCTATTAATTAAGATATATTATGATAAATATATGAGTAAATAATTTGTCAAAGAAAGTATTTTAATTGTTTATTCTTTCATTGCTTGTTTGCTTATTTTATTTTGGTTTCATGCCGTTTTAACAAAAACGTAACTTTTTTTTAAATAGCAACTAGCTATCCAGGAATAATATTAAGGTAAATTTCATGTTAAATTAAATTAAATAATAATAAAAAAAATCAATAAGTACAATTTATTATTTCAAAAATCAAAAAGTAAAATTAATTGTTTCAATAGTTAACAAAAAGGCTTCACAGATAAATTTTATTTCATGAAATTTTATATTCTTATTTCTTCTTTGTGGTTTCCGAGGTTTTAAATCTTCTGTTGCTCGGATTTTACTACGTTTTAAAAAACTATTGATATATATATATATATATCTAATAACAAAACAAGTAAAATGCAAAAACTAAACAGTTAATAAATTGCCATCATAATCCCCAACAGCCCAGATAAATTATTAAATCACTACAATCAAAGTATTACAAAAAAGCACTACAGGCAGGGCCCGACTTAGACTACCTGGAGCCCCGGGGCAAGCCTATTCTGGGGGACCCCCTTGCAGTGGCATAAGAGCTCTTTAGGTTGCAGAATTTCTGCATATGCCTGTAGGGGGGCCCCTTCCAGAAGGGGGCCCAGGGCATTTGCCCCGTATGCCCTGCCGTTAGTCAGGGCCTGACTACAGGACTAGTGTTTATAAGTAATAAGTAAAAAACTTTGAAAATTTGTTGAATAATTGCTTTTGTGTTTATGAAAAGTTTTTTTGTTATTATAAAAATATCTATTAATATTCTAAAAGAGATAGGAATAACTTGAAAAGTATATATTTAATACAGATATGAAATCTCAAAAATATTACATATATATATATTTATATTATTCGTTTATATATACATTAAGGTTGAAAAAAAAAACGGGTTTTTCGGTTTTATCAGTATTTTTTTTTTTTTTTTTTTTTTTTTTTTTTTTTTAAGTAATGAGGGGTTTAATAATAATAAGACGATTTAAAAAACCAAAAAGGTTAATTATTCATTAGAATTAAAAAAAATAATAATAAGGAATATTTTTTAATTAAATAATTTATATAGTAGAAGTTCTTTCTAACACAAACCTTAAAATACAAGGTTTTGCGTTATGTTGAATTTTGAATTATATAGATTACGTTTCCCATATCATTAAACTTACCTTGTATGACAAAATATGTAGAAACAATATCAAAACAGAGAAGGGTATTTTTAAGTTACATTCCTTGGAACAGAAGTTGGGTGGATCATAAGTTTCATTGTTAAATTTACTTTTTTATTATAGTCCATATATGCATGTACAAAAACAAAAAAATGGATTTAAATAATTATTTAGTGTTGTTTTATTAAATTTTTCTTAGTCAATAAATTTTCATAAAATGTTTTGAATTAGTGTTACTATCATACATACTACTTACTTACCATTACTAATCAGTAAACTAAACTTTAGTGTATTAGTTCTGAGCTAGATATATCGCAAAATGTTTGTCGCAGACAGACAGACATTTTGTAAAACTGACCAAATCATAGTCTTAACCTCTCAAATCGTGTAAATTTTTCGAAAATCAAAAGTCGAAAATTTTTACATATCTAATACTTTTTTCTATTAAATAAAGAAGAAAATAATTAGATTAAAATTAAAAATTACAACGTAATTTTTAGTTAACGTAATTTTAATTAAATTTAAAATTAGAATATAAGCAGTCGATCCAGGTTTTTAATTTATGACCCATTTTTGTGAAATAACATTAATAACAATAACAATAATAATTAATAAATAAATAAAACATTTTTTTTTCCGTGAAAAAATTATTATTGTTTAAAATATTCCATTTTAGCGATCACTCTGTATAATGTTTTATTACCATATTAATAGCGCAAGGATGAAACTACTTAGCATACTAAAAACCTTTAAAATATTGCTTGTAAAGCAGAATGAAAGGCCGGGGGCTGGGGACTTATTAATAATATAGCATAAGATTATTATTAATTGCATTTATTTATACGTATAATAAGTGATATTTGAAGAGTATTTAATACATTATAAGGCAAATTAAATATTTAAAAAGAGGAATTTCCATTAAAAAAATAAATAAATAAACAACATGAAATTCAGAAAGAGTAAAATTTTCAAAAACCTTGAATTCAGAGAGAGTTTTTGAAAACTTTCACTCATGATAGTATTTCATTGAACAAAAGTATATAAACAATCATCTAAAATAATACTGAAAACATGAAAATATCATATAACAGAAAAATTTGTGAAAGGGAAGTTTTTATGTATTTTAATTTTGTAAAGGGTAAATCTTATGAAATAGAATTTTGTGAAGGGGCATCAAATGGCCTATTTTTTGCCTGGATCGGTCCCTGAACGTTTTATTACAATTTACAGAAAAACTTAAGTCAATTTATGAAAAATTCTAAATTAAGATTTAGAAAAGGTCAAATAAATAATCTAATTACTGAAGAAATATAATCTTTTAAGTTTAGTTAACAAGATAAACTTATTACGCATCTTGTTAATAGCAGAAAGTGGCTACTAAACCTATAAGTACTAAAATTTATTTCATTTACTTTGGCTAGCTTTTATGGTTCTAAAAATCAATCTTAAAACATTTGCAATCCGAGTGACAAAAAATTGATTATTAATGCATTTCATATAGGCTTATTTTTGAGCAAGTATTAGGATCGACTGTCACAAATGTTACACAGGAACTATTAATAAAAAAAATAACTCCACAGTTTGGTTTCAGTCCCAGTATTCAGCATCTGATGACACGTCCTGCTTCTAGAATGGTCAAGAATTATACGACTATTTTATAAAATACACGTAAAAATGAAGAATGGAATTTTATATTAACACAGTCATCAGTTGGGTCTCATATCATACATCAAATACCAATCCATATTTTTATCAATCTTTTATTCGTATTATAAATCTTTAAATAATATTTTCAACAATTGCCTACTCCCCATTTCATTTTGATTCCATTAAATGACCACAAAGGAAACATTGCAGTCTGCTGGTAATACTCTATTTCACCGGATTCAATTCTCTGGGAAGAGGAGAATTTCCATTTTTCCAAGCGGAATTCTGGATATTGTAGAGAGAAAAAAAAGAGAGATTCATTTGCCACTCGACTTCCCGTTGAATGGAAAGCAAATGTATTTCATTTGTTAAAGATATAGAAGGGAGGTCTATCTCCGCCGTAGATAAAAGCCATCATCGACTGAAGAATCTACAGCGGAAGCAAATGTACTTTTTCCCCTTATTCTTTTCTACGGATATTTCAAGAATAGAAGTTTCCGGGAGAAAGCGATGTAGAAATATAGTACAGATTAATTTTTACTTTCAGAAAAATGGAAATTCTTTTCATAGATCGAAATCTGGTTTTAAAAGAGATATCGTAGAATCTAACTATAGATTTTTGAATATAGCTGAGTATAGATAATACACAATCATGTTAACAGTGTGGCATCTTTCATTATTTTTACATACATAAAAAGACGTTATTATAAACTAATTTTTTTGTAATTTTGTTTTAATCTAAAAACCTCTTAGGAATTCCTTTGCAGAGATGCCAACTTCTAATAACAAAAAAGCAGGAGATTTTTTAACAGAAATCGGGAGACTTTTTCCAACAAAAAGTTTGTAAGAAAAATGAGTAAAATAATGCAAATTTAATTTTAAGTAAAGCTTTATAAGCTTATGAGGTATTTACAAAGCATCAGTATTAAAATTAAATAAATAATATATGTTTCTTGCAGTAAAACAAACTATCAAAAGGAAAAAAAAAAAAAAAAAAAAAAAACCTCAGACATACAGTTGTTTAAAATTTAAGTCAAAATAGACAGATTTTATCATTCTGCTCCTAATATAAAACAATGAGAATCTTAATTATCTTTGTAAAAGAAAAGGTAATAAAGAAATTAAAATATCAGCTATATTCTAATGAAATTTGAATTCTTTAAGTTTTCAACAGTTATGGTATTTAAAAAAAAAAAAAAAAAAAAAAAAAAAAAAATCTTTTAATAATAAGACATTTTTCATTATGCAAAAATGAAAGTAAAAAATTTATTCTTCGCAAAAATTAGTTTCAAAGCATTGTATAGTAATTCAAACTGAATTTGATAAATTGCAGGGTAAGATGAATTTCAATTTCCTTTCAAAATTTTTTACCCAATCACAGAAATTTTAAGCCTAAATTATGCTAAGAGGGAAAGATAAAAATTACATAAAAAAAGCAGGAGAAATGAGTGAAAAATCAGGAGCATGGAAAAACAAGCAAAAATCAGGAGACTTGGCATGTCTGCCTTTGTATGGCTACCTAATAAAAATAAACAATCAATACTGATTCGTGTGTATTAAGATAAAATTTGAGCTGAGATTTCAAAATATAAATTAATGTTATTTATGCATTTGCAGGAAAAAAAGACTGAATTCTACTATTTAGTCATTGACGTGTGTGTGTGTGTGTATGTATAGATAAATAAATAAATATATATATTCATAGGAATTGGCTTAAATGTATATTAATTAATTTTTCGAATTTGAATACAATTTAAATACTTTAATTTCGTTTTAGTTTTATTTTAGTTTTGAAAATTTCAATCTTGAAAATTTATCGAATAGATTATTATTATTATTTTTTTTTTTTTTTTTTCCCTGCATGATACTGATGGTTAGTGTCAACCTCTTAAAATTTGATAAAAAATTTACTATGCATTCAAAATTCTGCAATATCATCATTTCTTTTAAATTGGAATTAAATTTTAAATTCAGTTTAAGTTATTATTCATAGATAAATTAACGTATACCTTTAGTTTTAGTAATAATCTAATAATTATTTGAAAATTTCAATCTTGAAAATTTATCGAATAGATTATTATTATTATTATTTTTTTTTTCCTGCATGATACTGATGGTTAGTGTCAACCTCTTAAAATTTGATAAAAAATTTACTATGCATTTAAAATTCTGCAATATCATCATTTCTTTTAAATTGGAATTAAATTTTAAATTGAGTTTAAGTTACTATTCATAGATAAATTAACGTATACCTTTAGTTTTAGTAATAATCTAATAATTATTTGAAAATTTCAATCTTGAAAATTTATCGAATAGATTATTATTATTATTTATTTTTTTTTTCCTGCATGATACTGATGGTTAGTGTCAACCTCTTAAAATTTGATAAAAAATTTACTATGCATTCAAAATTCTGCAATATCATCATTTCTTTTAAATTGGAATTAAATTTTAAATTCAGTTTAAGTTATTATTCATAGATAAATTAACGTATACCTTTAGTTTTAGTAATAATCTAATAATTATTTGAAAATTTCAATCTTGAAAATTTATCGAATAGATTATTATTATTTTTTTTTTCCTGCATGATACTGATGGTTAGTGTCAACCTCTTAAAATTTGATAAAAAATTTACTATGCATTCAAAATTCTGCAATATCATCATTTCTTTTAAATTGGAATTAAATTTTAAATTCAGTTTAAGTTATTATTCATAGATAAATTAACGTATACCTTTAGTTTTAGTAATAATCTAATAATTATTTGAAAATTCGTTATTAATGATATATACACACACACACACATATATATATATATATCATCATTCAACCACATAATAGAAGTGAAGCTTTACACAAGGTATAAGACATTGAAAAAATTAATATAAGTTGTTAGTACTGAAACACTGGTGTATGAGAGCTTGTGATACATTGTGGTAAATTAACTCACTCTTTAAAAATCCAGAATTTCATGTTATGCATGAAAAGGTTTGGCTTTATATGAAAACGCTGAGAAGTTTTAGCAGATAATTAACAGACGTAAGAAAACACAAATTTTAAAAATAAAACAAACCAACTGATAGCATTTTTTTTTTTTTTTTTTTTTTTAACATGATCAGATCAGAAAGAATGAATAAGGAAGAAAAGGAAAAAAAACTACTTATCGATATTACATACCATTTATTCATTTGGAAAAAATTTCTTATACAAAAATACATTTCTTTGGGGTAACCACAGGTGAATTTAAAGTTTACCGCAACCGAACACCAGAATTAATAGACCGATTTGCGTAGCTGACCGGAATATGAATATGAGAAATGACGGTGTGTTAAACATTTTGACATCAATCATTATTTAAATAGAAGAATATTAGTCAAATCAAAAATTTCAAGGAAGGTGGGAAAAAAGGCGGTCAAGGTAAATTCTTTAACGCGCACCTTAAACTGCGGTCACCACTACATATTTTTACAGTAACGCATCAACTAAAGATGCAGAAGATCGGAGATGAACTAAAATTGTTGAACTAGTACGGCGGACATTTTTGGTACAGTCGGAATTCGACGAATTCAAAAACGAGTACAGGGCAGGTAACACAGTTACACGGCAGCTAAATCTTATACATATTGCAAAAAAGTTAAAGAATTAGGTAGTAAGATTAATACTGTGTAATAATAACAACAATAATAATATGATCATTCTGTAATATTATGAACTGAGTAATAATATTAACACTACAAAGTAAAATAATAATAATAACCTAATTATTCTGCAATATTAAGAATTAATTCGTAATATTAATATTGTAAAGTATAATAATAAAAATAACAATATGATCATTCTGTAACTTTAAAAACTAAGTAGCAATACTAATACTGAATATTAAAATAATAACAACAAGAACGTGATCATTCTGTAACATTAAGAACTAAGTAACAATACTAATACTGTATATTAAAATAATAATAATAATAACATGAATGTTTTGCCACATTAAAAGATAAAAAATTGCTTCCAAATGAGAAAACACATTATAAATCAGGAAAAACAGTTGAGGAAAAAAGTTCGAAAAAATTATTCATTTAAAATATTAAAGAGCATTGTAAGAAATGAAACCGATTCTCAAAGTAGACCTTAGTTTGAAACATTAATGTATTATTATTATTATTATTATTATTACTACTATTATATATATATATATAGTAATTTACACAAATTTTCTTTTTAAATAAATTCTTTTTTCGGCTGAAAATGTATTAATTTATTTATTAATTTTTCGTAAAACGTATTAATCTAAATGATGGTGAGTTAAATAATATTTACTTTGATAACACTGCACAATTTTTATTCTGCTTTATTAGTTGTTAAAAATGTATGACTTTTTCCGTTTTTCTACATTCAGGGAAGATTTCAGATTCTTAAAAGTTTTTTTACTACGATTTTCGATAGACTTACGCATTTTGGAATGTCTTGAGTACGATTTGGCCATTTTTGGAAAATGTCCGTATGTGTGACCAAAATTTTGTGGCATCTTTAAATCACGAACGTACACAGAATTTTATAAAAAATTCTATTTAGTTGCACCTCTGGTGTCTATCATTGCTTTGATGTAGATTGCCCAAAAGTTGTCACTTTTGTGATTTTACCTATTTACGGGTAGGTTATATCTCAGTTTTTGCAGTGTATAATTTCTAAACTTTAATATGTAAGATAGCTGATATGAAAATCGATGATAATTCAATTTTGGTGCACATCAGTCAACAAGTGGTGCTGCTCGTGTGTGGGGTGGTTACACCTCAGCTTCTATAGCAAACAAATGCGCCAAACTTGACATGTGAAATGATTATTATTAACAAAGTATGTTGAGTTAATTTTGGTGCACATCAGACGACAAATAACGCTTCTACTTTCTATACGGCTATATCTGATCATCTATTAGTTAAAATTGTGGCAAAATGTGTTTGCAAAATTTTTAATGTGAGATGCAATGTTGCTTAAATTTTTGCGCATTATATACGGTAGGATGCACTGCTATACAGAGAATAATATAGAAAAAAGTTTTGTTACAGCCAGAACACAGTAGTTCTTCGAGTTAAGTACGATCATGATAGTGAAACAATATTCAACAAATAATTATTAAATAATAATGGTATAATTTACATGCACAATTTGAAATGTAATCAATAAACAAAGCGTCTTTTTTCCCCCTCTTTCAGTTACTTCTTTATGTTCTTTCCGACTTTCTCACATAATTATGATAGTTATTAAATGGCATTCACGGATTAAATTTTGGGAATGTCTCCGTGTTAAAATTTTATCAGATATTTAAGCCATCGATTTTTAATAGTCGGAGAAAGTAAAAGATTTTTATTTTAGAGAAACTAAAAAAAAAAAAAAAAAAAAATTACTTTCAGTAAGTGTATTTTATCAGGGTTCATAATCATACTCAAATATGGAAAAAAAATTCCCTGAGTTCCCAGACAAGTTTCAAGAAAATATTAGCGACATATTACAAGAAACGCTCTTTTAGACAGGACAAAATACAGCTACTTCCATGTATGACGCCATATTACTGCCGATCATGACAGAAATTCAGGTAGAAATCATTATTTACATGCGTATTTTCAGAATATTTGATCATTTAAATTTTGATACGAAGCTAAACAAGAAAAACATAACTTGAGAAAAAAAAAAAAAAATTTTGTTTTTCCAGGTTTTATAACTGATTTTCCCTGACTTTTAATGAAAATTTTTATTTTCCCTGAGTTTTCCCTGACTTTTTTTAACAAATTCCAAATTCCCTGAGTATTCCCTGTTTACCAGGTTTTCCCTGAGGCGTATGGAACCCTGAACAGCAAAACCATTATTTGAAAAGAAATAAACCTGAAGGGTAATGTTTACAACGTCATGCAATTAAAATAATCAATTTTATATGTGTCATCTTTGAAAAGGTATGTGATGATTTTAACAGATCCGGTTAATCTCTCTGTGGGATAGTAATGTCCGATATTCCGAAGATTAATCTTTGTGGTTTATAACACATAAAAATATTCAAATTTTATAGCCGCAAACGTCGCATTTAAGGATTTTTTTTTTCCTCCTCCACTTATTTGTTTCTCATGTTCATTAACATAAGTTTTATTTATTTATCTATTTTTTATGGAACGAGATTTTGATATTGTGGATAGTCGAAGAAATAATTTTATATCTAACAAGGAAACATTCAAAAGGTGTCGTCTTCAAAAAATATTGAAAAAAATATATGTGAGTCTACTCTTCATAAAACACCAGCAAGTAAAAAAATTATCCGCTGAAATGAATTACAGCGACCACAAAAAATTATCAAATTTAAGCATATTTAGCACCGAGGTTGCCGTGTACGAACAGAACCGTGTTTTGTTTCTCCGCCAAGTACTCAAAATCAATAGCCAAACAATGTGAAATCGTCAAATATGCTTAATTTTGATAATTTTTTGTGGTCGCTGTAAAGTAATTCATTTCAGCGGATAATATTTTCACTTTCTGGTGTTTTAGGAAGAGTAGAATCACTTTTTTTTTTTTTTCCAATATTTTTTGAAGACGACACCTTTTGAATGTTTCCTTGTAAGAAAAACTAGTATGTTGAGTCTATCATAGAATTTTCTATTATATTTTCTTATACAAATATCACATAATTTAGACAAAACAGTCGACAATACTTTTTAATTTGGAAAAAGGAAAGAAAGGAAAATGCTAATGAATAAATAAATAATGGAAGAATTAATAAATTATGAATAAATAAATAAAATGATAACTGCGTTTTAAATTATCGCAGATGCATGGTTCAATCTTTCCTTTTAAAAATAATGATAAATTCTTTTTAAAATTACTTCTTTTAAAAAATATACACCCGCGAGGGGTGGGGGGGGGGAGAAGGGGTTTAACTCTCAACTTTTAAAAAACTTTTATTCTGGTTGACTATTATAGTATTATGAACTATTTTAAGCAATAAATTTCAGTTTCATAGTGATTGGTCAAAAATAATCACCATTGTGTACATTTTCAGGAAATTTTATTTTATAATGGCACTTAAAAAATTGTAAAAAGACCGATGACAGTGCCGCAATTCAGTGCCGTTTATAATACATAAAAATATTCAAATTTTATAGCCGCAAACGTCGCATTTAAGGATTTTTTTTCCTCCTCCAATTATTTGTTTCTCATGTTCATTAACATAAGTTTTATTTATTTATTTAGTTATCAATTCTTTTATGGAACGAGCTTTTGATATTGTGGAATAGTCGAAGAAATAATTTTATATCTAAGAAAAACTAGTATGTTGAGGCCATCATAGAATTTTCTATTATATTTTCTTATACAAAAATCACATAATTTAGACAAAACAGTCGACAATACCTTTTTTTTGTAAAAAGGAAAGAAAGGAAAATGCTAATGAATAAATAATGGAAAAATAAATAAATTATGAATAAATAAATAAAATGATAACTGCGTTTTAAATTATCGCAGATGCATGGTTCAACCTTTCGTTTTAAAAATAATGACAAATTCTTTTTTTAAATTACCTCTATTAAAAATATACACCCGCGAGGAGGGGGGGGGGGGAGAAAAGTGGTTCAGCTCTCAACATTTAAAAAACTTTTATTCTGGTTGACTATTATAGTATTATGAACTATTTTAAACAATAAATTTCAGTTTCATAGTGATTGGTCAAAAATAATCACCATTGTGTACATTTACAGGAAATTTTATATTTTAATGGCACTTAAAAAATTGTAAAAAGACCGATGACAGTGCCGCAATTTTTGTCACATACACACAGACAAGACAATATATATATATATATGTATATATATATATATTTTTATATTCAAACAATGTTCAAGACATCTAGTTCAAAACATTGTAGTATTGATATTATTAAGAGTTACGAAAGAAATTAAGGTTATATTGAGGTAAGCGTTGTACCTCCGAATAACCACAGTGAAAACACCAGGCACTTGAAAATACTATCGGGCTTTTTATATTAAAGACATATAATTATATTAAAGACATATAATTTTTTGCAAGAATCAATGCTTAATTGCAAATATAAAGTATACATATATAAGTTCGGTCTGAGTATCGAGGAAGCAATAATATGAGCAGCCGCCAAAAATTAGGCCTTGATAGACCGACAGATAACAAACAAGTGAGTATCATTTTTGGCAATAATACTTTGGTCATATTATTCATATTGTCAAAATTAACGCCACTTGTAAAACATGGCAATATCTGTCTTTATTAATGCTAAGAATCTTTAAGTGCTTTAATTTAAAACGTAATTGGCGACGGACTTTTTATATGATTAAAGACAATTTTTTGCAAGAATCAATGCTTAAATGCAAAATATAAAGTATACATATGTAAGTTCGGTCTGAGCATCGAGAAAGCAATAAATGAGGAGCCGCCAAAAATTAGGCCTTGATAGACCGACAGATAACAAACAAGTGAGTATCATTTTTGGTGATAATACTTTGGTCATATTATTCATATCGTCAAAATTAACGCCAATTGTAAAACCTGGCAATATCTGTCTTTATGAATGCTAAGAATCTTTAGGTGCTTTAATTTAAAACGTAACTGGCGAGCAATAGCTAATTTCAACAGCTGAATTTTCATAGGAATGAATAATCTTTTTTGGTAACAGACTATATTTGTTTATTCATAGATATACAAGGATAAGTGGAAAATAATTATAGAAAACAATTAAGTTTGTAATTTTTATCTGCTTTTAACGAGCAAGCAGACTTTCAGTCAGTTAATACAGCATAATCTGTGAAAAGACTTCTGGATTTTGAAATACAACGTTTCGTTTTATGTTTGTTACTTCTCATAGAACATTTATCAAAAGGCATCTGTGTAATATTAACTTGCAAGAACATTAATGAATAAAAATTACCTATTACATTTTCCCTTTCGAGGAATATTAAGCTGTTATTTTTATTTTTTATTGTTATTATTAATTTATTTAACATAAAAATGTTAATTACATTTAGTTCTTTCAAATAATTGAAAAAAAAAAAAAAAAAAAGAATATTTTAAAAATTAATTTAATTAAAGTGTAATATACGTGTTAGTCCATATTTCATACAAAAGCCAAAAATTTTTAAGAATCAAATGTTTTCTTCTATTAGTTACAGAAAAAGAAAATAATAAAATTCAAACTTTAATTTCTAGTGGAATAGCAGTTCATTAAGATTTTATATTAAAGCCTCATAAAACTGTAAGTTCAGAAAAAGTCAACAACATTTGTTCATAACGAATAATAATAATAGCAAACAACAACAATAATAAAAAGAATCGACGAATAAAAAAGAATTCATTTGTCATGCTGATATATATGTCAATTAAAGGAACAAAAAGGGAAATTCTGCTCTTATTAATGACGCATGCATCTATTCTTATCTGAAATATTGTAAACAACGGGAAACAGACAATTAAATAAATTTATTTAAATGAATGAAATAGGTGCAAGTGAAGATACCAGAAATGTGTTTTTATCGCTGTTTTCTTGGCGAGAAACTAGATTATTCGAAGGAAATGTTTACTTCCTCACAACTCATCTTTAGAAGAAGCAGAAAAAATTCTCATTTCCCCATTCTCATGTAAAAACACTGATGTGTACTGAATTATCAAATTTTTAAAAGATTTTTCACGTGCTTTTCAAATTATTTCAATCACATTTTGAAAAAAAAAAAAATAATAATAATAATAATAATAATAATAAAATTTCTTAATTCGAGGATAAATCTTAATGTAAAATTCCGTTCATAATACGATGAACACCTGCTGTTATTAATAAATCGTTTACAGTAAAATCCCAATAAAAGAGGTCATGAGTTTTCTATCCAAAATTCTCGTGGTTGTCAACTTTCAGGCTGCTAATATTTTTTAAGCGAAAGGGATCAGATTAAATTTGAATTTTTTAATAGCAATACTTTAATTATTCTATAACTAAAAATAAATAGGTATGATATAAAAGAAAATGCTTTAAGAGATGATTTTAAATTAACAAAATAAAATTTTGATTACGCAGGAAAAAACTTCCTTAGTGCAATTTTTTTATTTTTATTTTTTTTATCTTTTATTTATTATTATTATTATTATTATTATTATTATTTTTTTTTTTTTTTGCGTCTGATATTATTTATTTTAATGTAAGTTTTAATATGAAACAATTCCATAAATTCATAGTAAGTCTTTAAAACTTGAAATAAAAACCATAAAAATCTTTTTTCTTTTTTTTTTTTTCTTGCAACGCCAATTTATTTTATGTATTACGAATTTAATTGAATTTTTTCAAAAATATTTACTTTTTAGTGAAAAATTGTATAGAAAATATCTGAGTTTGTTTCATTATTTCCTAAAAAATAAATAAATAAATGACATTTTAATAGAAATATTTTAAGCATTACCTTTCAACAAAATTAACATTTATTAGCAATTTTAAATTTTAAATTTTGATTATTGTTAATTCACACACTGATAATAATAATAATCTTCAATTTTCTCTGGAATTTAGTTAATTAAAAATGATAAAAGAATATTTAATAATCTGGTGTGTCACTCACACGACTTTCTCTTATCCTGAAATTTAACACTATAAATACAGGTTGCAGATTAAAAGGTAAGATAACGAGTACTGTTATGTAAACCTGTGTTAAACAATTCATATTAGGCTTCTGAAGAGTTTTATATGATAATTAGTTCTGTGTGAGGGGGGCTACCGCCCCCTCAATCCCCCCGTTTCATTAATGCACCTACATTTACATAGAATTTAATTCGGTTATTAAAAAATAATTCTGTCTTAAAAAAATAATTTATTAAAATTATTATTTTAAAAAAATTATCTCTTATGATAATGCAGACGATTTCCATATTAGAGAAGTGGTATAACACCAAATATCCAAAAAAAAGTCCATTTTATTCTCATCATTAAAAAGAAGGGGGGTGGGGGGGGGAAACGATTTTTTTTTTTCTAAGGTTTTTTTTTTTTTTTTTTTTTTTCGTTAATGTAAAAAAATCGATAACTTTGTTTTAAATTATCGCAGATCGATGGTTCAACCATTCTTTTGAAAGATACCCATCATGAAAATTTACTCCCCTCGAGGGGGGAGGCGAGGCTCCTACATACACAAAAAATTTTTCCCAGTTAACTATCACTATTACAAAAAATATATATTCGTTTCATTTGGTTTAGTGCAGTCTATAGACGTTAAACTCTACTTTCCTGCAATTTCCCCCCATAGACGTAATGTATTAGAATTCTCTTGATTGTCCCTGTACACGAACGATTTGCTTGATCTTAACGAAAAGCTTACTGTAGCATCCCTATATGATACACATTTAGAATACCAAGTTTGAACTTTCTGCCATAATTTGTTTTTGAGATATGCTGATAACAGACAGACACACAGACATACACACAGACACACATACAGACATACACACAGACCATTTGCTAAAAACATGATTTTCGTATTCAGAGGACCTCAAAACGTGTAAATATAACAAAATCTGGCGTTCGAAAATTTGACCCAAAAACAATACTTTCTCTACCTTATGGGTAAGAGAAAGTAAAAATTGCGTTTTTCAATACAAAAAGATGAATCGGTACAACTTTGACTCATATGCAAAAAATTCGTCTATATTCACAAATTCTGGTGACAACATATCACATTACAGCTATTATTCTGACATTTAATCACAATAAAGATATGACAATAAATGACTTGTCACCCTATACATACTCTCATATTTATAAAAATGGTCAAATTTTCGTAGAATTAAACGAGTGGTGAAAATAACAATTTCTTTAATAAAAATGTCACTGAGTAGAGACATAACACATCAGTCAATAAGTCCCAGCCTAACTAATAAAACAACAACTTTTAAGCAAAATTCAACTTAATTCATCAAGATACTCTCTTTCGAGAGTGGCACGTTCAGTCCGATGCTCCTCTAATTTTTTTTAATACCTTTTTCGTAGAACGATTTGTCTTAGCTTCTATACTAGACTTGAACTTCGGGAATCACTTCTTCATTTGAGCCAAATCTCTTTCCCTGGAGCATTTGAGGCCTTCAAACAGTCAGTAGTAACTGGGGGCCAAATCTGGACTATACGGTGGGTAGCAAAGCAATTAGTGCATTTCGTTTTCATTAATTTGCGACACGGTGCATTGTCTTATTGAATAGCAAACGTGGCACCTACATTGAACACAGCTTTCTCATTGATAAATGTTCATGCAAAATAGTGAATACACTGCCTTCTGATATCTTCAACTTCTCTGCTTTCTCATGCAACTTCAATTTACGATCAGCCAAAATGATTTTATGGACTTTTTTTTATGTTTTCCGCTTTCCGGAACAACTGCCGAATTCGGGCGACCTGAGCGTTCAGCGTCATTTGTGTCTGTGAGATCGCGTTTAAAGTCAGTGAAGTACACTACCTCTTAGCCGTTGATGTCGATGGAGTAGAGTCCGAATAACACTTATCACTCTGCTTTGCTTGAACAGTAAACTTTTCCCATCAAAATGTAACTTTTAATCAACACACGAAATTCTTTTTCATCCATTGTTTTTAAACAAACAAAAGTTGCTTCACTAAAACCACTGTAACTTTTAAACTAAACGTCAGATTTTCATGAAACACGCGTCACTTGAAGGTTTGGACTACCTAAAAATCATATGGATTTGTTATTAGTGACGTCATCTCTATGTCAGGACTGGGACTTATTGAGTGATGTATTAAAAAGTGATAAATTCATCCAGTTTAAACAAACACAAACTTACGTACCTGTCATACAATATACAAATTGGTGCCAATTTATATAATATTTTTAAATCTATTTATATGGAAAACGTCTGTAAAAACACCATCATCGGTAAATTATTTTTTCCTTCTAATCTGCTTACCACTTTTATTAAAAACCACAGTCGACCACAAAGAAGCTAATTTGTAAGTGATTGAGATAATAATAGCTCTTTGCAATAACCACAATTAGGGACCTTATTCATTTGCTTTTTTTTCTCCACTGCAATACCTTTTCTTTATCATCTATTTCATGATGTCAAAGGTCAAAGCGTTTAAGTTGATTGCTCAGAGATGGCGCCAATAAAGACCGCAATTTTTGAAGGATTAAAAATCCTACTTATGAAGAATATGATTAGACAAGAGAAAATGATGTCAAGTATCTATAAATATCGCGCCAAAAACAACAGCTTAAATGAAATTCTTCTATATTACGGCCGCACAATTACTCTCTATTTAAAAAATAAAAAATCATCTATATTACTTACGTCAAAAATAAAATTTCAAAATATTTGAGTAATTTCGAGATTTTTTTTTTTTTTTTTTAAGGTATTATCTTATCGTTAAAGAATGCCATATGCAAATAACGGGGAGTTGAAATTTCGAAGGGATATTTTTATTTATTTTATTTTTTTATTTGAAAGATGAGTTTTAAAAGATTTTTATTCCAATCTTCAATAGATAAAAGTTGCCTCTTAACTAACCAAGGGCGAGGTAATTTTGCTCATTTAAAATAGAAAGGCGCCAGAATTTACCAACAATGTTAGAAGAGAAAAAATAAGTTTTTTTTTTCTTATTTATAGAAAACTACAATTTTATCTACAAAATTTCGTCCTCCCCCAATTTTACATATCCCCCCCCCCCTCCCACCTCCAAAAAAAAAAAAAAAAAAAGATTTTGGTGAAATTCTGGCAGAAGCAGAATTTAGTTTAGTATAGAGGACTATTAGTTTTTTTTTTTTTTCAGATTATAACATCGTTTTCAAATTATTCAATTATATTTTCGATTTCGATAAATGTCCAACTACCGTAAAACTGGTATCGTAAAAATCCGTAGATTGAGACTTATAGTCCTCCGTACTAATAATAATTTGAAGCAATTTATGAATTATTATTTCGCGATTACAAAATAGTATATGCATAAGATTAAAATACAAAAAAAAAAGATTTTTTTTTTTTTTTTTCATTAAACTGCGTTTGTTTGAAAAAGGTTATTTAAAATTGTTTTAATTACTTAAATTCTTCAGATCAAAATAATAATAATAATAATAATAATAATAATAATAATAGCATTTCGTTTTCGTCACCCCCCCCCCCTCCGCTCCCCATGGAAATGATAAAATCTGGGAAAAAAAAAAAAAAAAATCCTGAAAATTAGAGAAAATATCTATAAAATATAAAATAAGATTTTAGTTTATTAATACATTTCAGTTTTCCTCAAATAAACAGAAAGTGATTAGAATACGTCGTAGATTTTGCTCCATCCATCGTCTGTACCACCCTATGTCTGAATAGTCGACTTTATTGCTTTTTATGATTAAAATAATTTTGTCACAGCATTCTTCCGGTCATAATAGAGTTAATTCTCTTTTTCTTCTTTTAATATAATTTCTTTTGCAATTCCCACAGTGATGGAAGAATCTCACGGAAAGGAATGGGATACTATTTTGGGCTAGTCTCGTCTGCACTGTGGAATTTAGAGTACGCTTCTACGAAACCTTGCCATTCCCCAGAGTGGCTTTACCAACACGATTGACGATAATTCCATTAACCTCAAGATGCTGCATAAAGAAAAAATTATGGGCACAAAATGTCTACATTTTACGCTAAAATAACAGAGTAGGGAGAAGGCAAATTTAGATCTCCTATCTAGTCATACATGTTTTTTCTAAATTTTTTTACATGAATGTAAAATGAATACATAACAAAATATTATGATGCTTTTTTGATGTCGCATATTTTAATGCGTTATTTATTTATTTATTTTCAACTCATTTTTCCCCTGTTTCTAACTGTGCATAATTCAATGAAAACATTCATCATATTCAAAGTATACCACAGCTTTCTCTTTTCCTTGGTTTGCTCACAAAAATTCACGATTGTAAGTAGTAAACTAACTTTCTTCGCTGTCATGTCCTACTGATAAATATTTCTGCTTTGTAAAATCTATTATTAAAAGAACACGAATGTAGAAGCTTATTATTTATTGATGGATTGTTCTTAATTTTCATTATTCCGATCAAAATATGAATTAAAATATATATATATACAGGGTGATCAGTTTAAAAGAGTACCCATTGTTTTTTTTTTAATTACCCTTAAATCTGATGGATGTGGCAACTATTCTAACATTGAAGTATGATTGTTTGAACCTTGTTTAAGTTTGTGAGACAATTTCTAACACTGTTGGACTGTTACAACTTTATTTGTGGGGTAAAACAGAAAGGGAGACGCACAATTTTTTTAATCCTACAATAATTTTATTTTTGGAAAACATAATTTAATTCAATTTTTTTACGTTATCATTCCTCGCAAAAAATGTTGAAAATTTGAATGCAAACATGAACACGTCGAACCAGGTTTTTGACACTTCGCAGCATTGTTGGTGTTATTGACGAGATTTCTTCAGTTATGATCTGTTTTAATTCATCGATGTTTGCAGGACTTCTCTGGAAAAGCCTATGAAATGATAATGTAAAAATGATAATGATAATGTAAATGTAATGCAGGAATGATAATGTAAAAAATTTTAATTAAATTTTGTTTTTCATAAGTAAAATTATTACAGGATTTAAAAAATTGTGCATCTCCATTTCTGTTTTACCTCACAAATAAAGTTGTAACAGTCCAACAGTGTTGGAAATTGTCTCCCACACTTAAACAAGGTTCAAACAATTATACTTCAGTGTTAGAATAGTTGCCACATCCGTCATATTTAAGGGTAATAAGAAAAACCGACGGGTACTCTTTTAAATTGATCACCCTGTATATTGCAATAAAAACTGTTTTATCGACAAAATTTCTGTAATTACAAGATAGCAGTAAAAGTGGCAGCATTTTTTGACGAAACGTCGAAACGGTTCATTGTAAAGAAGGGCCGATCCATACAAGTACTGGGACCCTTTAGCTGCCCATTCACAAAATTTAAATCTGCTAATTGGGCCTCTTCACAAAATTCCATTTAATATAAACAGCCTTTTTTTTTATATATATATAAAATTTCGCTTTATAGAATTTTTTCTACATTTTCACTATTATTTCAAACGATTTTCTATACTTGATTCAATAACACATTATTAACTATATATTTAAACATTAAGGTAGGTGAACCCTAGTTAAGTTTTGAGAATTTTTTATAATTTTCTGGTTGGGTGTATGAGGCTGGACTTCTTTTCGTAAAATGCTACACTTATCTCTTACACATATATCAAGTATAATTTTCTTTGTAAAATGTAATATAGATATTTTTATAATACGATTTCAAAATTGTAGCTTGTAGGCCACTTTTGGCGCATAGCGTTCCAAAGGTGGTCCATACATTGAAAGCACTTTTAAAGTGTGCTTAAGACGCTCTTTTGTTATTTTTCGTGATTTTCTTCCTATTTGTCTTACCTTTCGACATAAAAAGACTTTCAACCACCTTTTGTGCAAAGTAGTACAGAATTTTTATTCTGGAATTCATTTACTTCTTTTGGGATATATTTAGTATTCTTAATAGTGTGGAAATTGTTGGAGAATAAATAATAATAAGTTTTTTCAGATATTTAAGCAAAAATATTGAAAGTTACCTTTATTACATTAATGTGTGCATTAATATGCTAAGTTGCCCCACGTGTTCCAAGGTTGACTGACATCTGGGCTACCTTGAGAACATAGATATGATCGCCATTTGCACGGATTAAAGTTTTCATCTAATAAATTTATTAGAAATGAAGTTAATGTGGTTAAAGAAAAACACACATGTAAATTAAAATATCTTCTTACCTGGAAATTAGAACGATTACAGTCGGTGACAAAAGTCTCCGGTAACAAAATTATACCAGGGTAAGTTGTGAACTAAAAATTTTAAAATTTATTTATTCAAAATGCAAATTATTGTTTGCAGTATTTTGAATTCGATTTACATCTACTATCTAAATACGGAATATAAATTTAAACTTTCTTAGTATTTCAATATTTTGAGTAAATTTTAATCCAACGTTAGTCAGCTGTGAAGTGGTAGTTTTTTATTATTTATTTATTTATTTATTTTTATAAAACGAATAATTTTTTCATATTTCTAAATTCAATCTGTTTTAATATTCAAACAAAATAATATATATATATATACATATACAGTCGGTAACAAAAGTGTCCGAACACTAGTGAAAATTCCTATGTAAAAAAAGTACACTTAATACAGTTTTGTTAAATAAATCCTTGTCAAATCCTATTCTTCGTCAGTCTAAAAACAGGATTCGACAAAGATTTATTTAACAAAACTGTATTAAGTGTACTTTTTTTACATAGGAATTTTTGCTAGTGTTCGGAGACTTTTGTTACCGACTGTACTCCTTTAAAGTGAAATCACTGCATACAATGGCAGTCGATCAAGATAGATGATGCATCCTGCAGATACATGATTTACAATGCCGTAGCATCATTTTGTAATTAAAAATTAAATTAAACCTCTTTTAGGGGGTGGGCTACCTCAGGAACACTGACCACCTTTGACTCACCTACCTTATATAGAGTGATTGCTAAAGTGAAATGTTTTGCACAGTAATAAATTTTCACAAAAAAAAAAAAAAAAAAATCCCCAAAATATTTTGCTTTTAACGAAAATGGGCTCCAAAATTTAAAATCTACATCGACATCTTGGTAAAAGTTTGTTACTTGTATATAACGCAAATGTTTCTAGTTTTTATAAGTTTGGAACAAACCCCTGAGAATGACATGACGGGATTTTCCTCCATGAAACATTTCTGATATCAAGAATTTAGCAATGTTATTGATATTTTTTATGATTACTGATTTGGTAGATTCTAGGAACATTACAGATAAATATTGAGTAACTAATATATTATTATTTTTTACCTCTTATTTATTTTATTTTATTTTATTTTTATTTATTTATTTTTGGATCTTTGTACAGGGTAAGGAATCACGACATGTCGGGATTTTCCACCATGAAACATTTCTGATATCATGAATTTTATTATTGATATTTTTTATGATTACTGATAGGTAGATTCTAGGAACATTACAGATAAATATTGAGTAACTAATATATTATTATTTTTTACCTCTTATTTATTTTATTTTATTTTTATTTATTTATTTTTGGATCTTTGTACAGGGTAAGGAATCGTTCATATCGCTAGCTGCATTGGAAAAAAAAAAAAAAAAAAAAAAGGTATATATTTCATTCAAATGTATCAGAAACTTTCCAAAATTTCTTTTTTTATTTCTTTTTATTTCCTTATACAAAATATAAGGAAGTATAGTAATCCCGATTTTCGAAATGGATTTTGTATTTCTCATAGGTGAAATATAAATGATCGTAGAATGTTGCAAATTTATATATGCAACTGTTATGATGCCTATTTGTACACCTGCAACTTTGGTTTTAATACGAGCTCCCGCTTCAGATATATCAACGACTTTACACGAATTTTCGTGACGTCTGTATGCAAGTATGTGTGTGTATGTATCTCGCATAACTCAAAAAACGGTTGAACGTAGAACGTTGCAAATTGGTATATAGTTTGTTACAACATCTAATTGTGCACCTCCCTTTTTCGACTTTCTGTGATTTTCCGTTTTGGAGTTATTTAGGAAAAATATATTTAAAATGACCAAAATTACAAAGGTTTAGGCCATTATATATGACCTACCATCATACAGATTTCAAAAGAAGCTAATGATAGAGCCAGTAATGGTATTGTTATGAAAGTTGAAGACATTTTTGCGTGTAGAAAGTTGTGTTTAAAGCCATAAGCAGGTTCCAGTCGACGAATGGATTTTATTTAATGAATATCCCGTAGATAGAACCCGTAATGATACTGTCATAAAAATTGTCGACATTTTTACGTATATAAAGTAATTTCTTAAAGACATAAGCAGGTTCTTCTCGACGAATACATTTTATTTAATGAATATTCATCTCGTAGATAGAGCCCGTAATGTTATTGTTATGAAAGTTGTCGACATTGTAGCGTGTAGAAATTGATTCTTTAAGGCAGAAGTAGGTTCTAGTCGACGAATGCACTTCATTTAATGAATACTCAGCCCGTAGATAAAAAGTTGTCGACATGTTAGCGTGTAGAAAGCAATTCTTAAAGGCACAAGCAGGCTCTAGTCGAAAAATGCACTTTATTTAATTAATATTCGGCAAACAGTTGAATAAATCTCTTTTTTGTACTACAAAAATTAATATTCTTGAAACAATCCGGCGAAAGGGTCATTTTTACTACAGGAATCAAGTAAACATTGTTAAATACACTACAGAGCATAAATGTCGCTAAATCAGGAACAACCGAATATTTCGAAGTCTGAATGATATTTGAATTCATGAAGAGTATTATCAGTGGTTTATGGAATTTTCAAGGTAGTTCTGGACGAGAAACCAATGCATCATTACAAAATTTCATGAACTAGACTCTTATTGAAGTTAAGAGTTTCCACATTTTGTGAATCCCTTACTACCATTTTTCGCCACATTTGAATGCCTAATTTGACGCTAAGTCAAAGCCCACCTTCGTGGAAATGAAAAAATGTTCATCTGTTTCCTTTTTTACTGTAATACCGTATAGAAAATAGCACGTAAAGATATAGGCAAGTTCTAGTCTACAATCATCAACAAACACTCTTCTTTTTTTTTTTTTTTTTTTTTTTTAGTCCTGTGAGTCATTTATAGAGCTTTCGAAAAATTTAGTTCTGCGTTATAAACCAATGAATTTTCTCGGAATATTCCAGAACTTTGTTCTTATTGAAGTTAGAGCTTCCAAACTCTGGCAATCCTAAAATACAAATTTTTGCCAAATTCGATGCCAAGACCAAAAATTTACGCTGGCTACTAATTTGCGGCTTGAAGAGATTAGCGATAAAATTTTGTGGCAAATATTGTTTCAGGATTTTCAGAAACCCCATCGCACTGAGTTAATTATTTTGGCAAAATCTATCATTTCTCGCACCTAATTTTTGTCAAAGATAACAAAACTGGGCCATGTATACTCGAAATGTACTCATTGTACTCTAAAGCTGTGCATTTGCCAATGAGAAATTCTGTAATAAGCCGTGGTGTACTGTACCTGAAAAAACTACTATATTTATCTGGGTGGTATATATAATCTTACTGTCGTGATCTTTTTGTTTGGAGTAGCAGTTTTTTGTGTTATGTTTTGTTTTGTTTGTGTTTTAAGGAATGTTCATGGACTGGAACCTGTCTGTTTATTTACAAATCAGTCACTTCACAAAAAACTGTCAATGTTTTCATAACAACATGTATATTCCTATGGTTGTATAAGAAAGTCATGTGGTGTCCACATCAGATTCTTTTTTAAGAGAATCGTTATCAATTATTGATTCATTTACCAGACAGGTTCAAGTGTTCACTGACTTTTATAGCCAAATGACCCAATTAAATACTGATTCACACAAGCGGATGATTTAATAAATAGCTAACAGGGTAAGTCAAAATGAATACAGCGATTACAAACGGCTATAACTATTTAATGGAAAAGAATTTATCGATAAGATTAACACAGAATGTAGATGAAACTTCAAAATTTTGTATACATACGACATAGATGTTCTATGTGACTTTCCTTGGTCACACGGACAACATCTCGGCGGTAGTCCATTTCACGCCATACATTCTGAAGCATTTGTTCAGTCACCGACGCAAGCGCATTACAAATGCGTACTTTGAGGTCTTCAATTGCTTTGGCATGGGAAGCACATACGCCCAGTCTTTCACAGAAACCCATGGATAAAAATCGCAGGGTTTCAAATGACGCCTTTGTAATGCGCTTGCGTCGGTGACTGCAGACTTACTTCAGAATGTATGGCGTGAAATGGACAATCGTTTAAATGTTGTCCGTGTGACCAAGGGAAGTCACATAGAACATCTATGACGTATGTATTAAAATTTTGGAGTTCCGTCTACATTTTGTGTTAATCTTATCGATAAATTCTTTTCCATTAAATAGTTATAGCAATTTGTAATCGCTATATTCATTTTAACTTACCCTGTATTTTACAGCAAAGACTACTGAAAGTTAAAATATCATAAAATTGATGGGGTAGAAAGCAATCGCAAATATTAAAAAGTAAATTCTTTTGTTACACAACAATTTATGAATTATAGACGTATAAAAATGTATTTTCAGTTATCGGAATACTCTGATTTTTATTCCACAAACAGAAACAATAGCTACTCTTTGCTAACAAATCTTTTTAGTATCTGTCTTTTTATTTATTTATTTCTATTATTTTTCAAACAGTAGCCACATTTCGCGACGGATACATTTTATTCAGAAAAATCGGATCCCTTCCCTTCTAGAAACGTATCTAAAGCAAGAACGAAATCCCGTGTTCTTTATTTTTAACGTCTCGAAAACTCTTTCTTTAATGGCTTTAGCTGATACACATCAAGTTCTTGTCAACGATAGCATCAGCCACTATCTGGCAGAAAACGGAAAAACGAAAACAAAAAAACCTTTCTTAATTGAAATAAAATAAATAGAACATTCTCTTTTACCTGGTAAGAGTGTGTTCTCTAAATAGACAGCATGGCAGTTATCCTAAACGTTTACTCGAAGAACTTGCCGTACAGAACAAAAGAAAGTAGTAATTTTTTTTTTTTTTTTTTTTTTTTTTTTTTTTAAAGGTAAAAAAAAAAAAAAAAAAAAAAAAAAAAAAAAACTCTTTACCGTTTCGTCTGTAAAGTCTTCCTGTTCATTTTTTTCCTTTACAAAATTGTTTCAATGTTATGCGATCTTGACCTTATGAATTTGAATAGAATTTGGCTGCAAAAAGAATCGATAAACGTCAAATGTGAAGTAGTTTCAGAACACACGCGACATTGATGCACATTCATGCAACTTTTCATCACACTGGTTATTATATTATTATTATATACTGAGACTGTGCTCACTAAATAGATACATAGCAGTTATTCCAATGTTTACACAAAAATTTTGCTGTACCAAAAAAAAAAAAAAAAAGTTTTTTTTTTCAGGTAAAAAAATAAATAAAAATTTCTCTTTACTTTTTCGTCTTTAAATTCTTCCTATTCATTTTTCTTTCTTTCTTTCTTTCTTTTTTTTTTTTTTTTCTAAACAAAATTGTTTTAATGTTATGCTATCTTTCCCTTATGAATATCATTGACGTTTGGATGCAAAACGAATCTATATAAACATCATCATAGTCTAGATAGTTTTGAAGCACACGATACACGATAGAGATACAATATTGGCAATAATGTTAATATTACATACTGGTCAGAATGTGTTTTCTAAATAGATAGTATAGCAGTTATTCTAAATGTTTACTTGAATAACTTGTCATACAAAACAAAAGGACGTAACATCTGTATATATATATAAATTACGTGTCACGATGTTTGTCCGGGGTAAACTCCTAAACTAAGGAACCGATTTTAATGAAATTTTGCACACTGTGTGCAGTTTGGTCCAACTTGAGAGACAGGATAGTTTTTATCTCAATTTATTGTCACAATATTGTTTTATTGCAATTATTTGTTAATTATAGACCTTTATTAAAGTTGCTCCAAAATATCTGTGAGTTCCATTAATTTAATTGTTGACAAAAAAAAAAAAAAAAAAATACGAGTTCATTTTCTTTCGACATAAAAATAAATACATTTAATCAAACGTGAACGTTAAAAAATTATAAAAAGTTAAATCATGCATCTCACGAAAATTGACGTCATAATCAATTTAAAGATTTTATACACATTGATAAAGTGCTAATGTAGTTCTATCATAGATATAGTAATATATATAGATCTCTCATCCCGATGTTATCGTACAAAGATTTTTGATGCCGAAAAAAAAAAATATAAATAAAAGCTTTGGAAACAGCCATTAAGTGGTATTGAAAAAAAAAAAAAAAAAAAAAAAAAAGAGAAAAGAAAAGAAAAGAAAGAAAGAAATATGAATTTGAAACTGTATCTGGAGTCTTCCATTCCCTTTTAGCAAATAAATTATTCATAAATTTTATTTGCTAAAATATTAGTATGTATTCCCGTGTGTATTCACTCGGGGAAAGACGGCCATATTTTGGTAAAAACGTCGTCTTTTCCTAAATGAAAAGGAATAACTTTTTTCTCCCCAATGATCACTCTATTCTATATATGCTATACTATATCTATGAGTTCTATACGCAAGCGAAGTGTGACTCACTGACCGTCTGTGCAGCCAAGAAAAAGATTTCCTATGTTAATTGCCCACTGGATTTTTCGTAAGAAATTATTAAAAATCGAGGAAATTTATTTCCCGATTTTAATCCTTATATTTGGGTATAGATATGTATTAGTTATCGCGGGTGTTAGATTGAATTATTTTGCTGTCAAATTGACAAAATTTTAATTTTAAATTTCAAAACTCTGTCGCCCTTGGCTTTTTTTATTATTATTATTATTATTATTATTTGGCGATCAAAAGCGTAACACGAAAATATACATGCCAGATGTATGCATTGTACGAAATGTAATATGTATTATTCATTGTACGTATGTATGACATGTAATATGTATTGTACGAAATATTGTTTCATATTATTCTTTACTCTTTTAATATAAGTTGTTAAAATAACCATGATTTTTGAAAGGAATTAAATATTTTCGCCCGATAATTTGGCGATATTCTTTTTTTTTCGCCAAGGATGACAGAAATGAAATCTATTCCGCTGCAAAATATTAGTATCTTACATCAGATATTTTATTTAGACATTTGAAAACAAATTTGACTTCAAACTATGATAGAATATTTATCATTTTCCTTTTAATTAGTATATTAAAATTTAAAAGCATGGTATATAAAAAGTTTTTTTTTTTTTTTATCTTATAATTATTCTTATCTTAATCCTCAATGTTTCCCATCTTTATTAAATTGAATTTACTATTAAAATTTTAACATACTCAAAAACTTCTCATCACTTCGTTAAAATACACTAAACTTTTCCAAAATCTTTTTCTGTTTAAAATGATACATGTATTTACTTTAAATGTCCAATATTTCATAAGATTTCCAATTTTAAAGTTTTAAAATATTTATCAAATTTACTTATTTTTCTGGTTTAGCCTTATTGTTTTCCTTTTTATAACTACAGCTGTTGCCATCTTTAAAATATTTAAAATGATGAGGTCATTTTATAGTAAAATTATCCATTATAGCATATATTATATTTCACTCCTCCATAAAAATTGATTTTAAAATCGTCTGTTTTTTTTATACTTTTATTTTAATAGAATTTTAATAGAATTTAATTTATATATTAGTCATTTTAGCAATTTTATCCAAAGTAGCATTAGAAATAATATATATCACTTCTCCATTAAAATTTATAGGACCCTACAATAAAATTAATTTGTGCTTAATATCAACACTACGAAAATTTTTATCAATCGCTTCCAAAATTTGACCTAAGTTTCAAATCTCAACCCTGTGGGTTTTTACATCGGCTACAACGTTTTCGTCTTTGTTCGTAAATAATAATTTGACTGTACTAAATAGTTTACAGCCGTATAATTCAACGTATAACTTAGTCACAGCAACGCGTGGCCGGGTCTGCTAGTACATATATATATTTACGTTAGAAATAAACCTTTTACATTTCGTCATTAACACGTTGAGCGCCATGTCACCCATTCTAGATTCTAGACATTTTGTCATATAACTCTAAGAACTGAAGGAATCATCTTGAAACTTTAGGAGTGTGCAGAACATGTTATACTTCAAACATTTCAGTGAAAGTTTTACCCCGAAAGTAAAAGCAGTACCAATAAAAAATTAAAACATTGAGCGACCTGTAAGCCATCGGTGGCTGACAGTATCAAATATGATATAAAGCAGCGTCAACCATCGGTGGCGGATATAAAATAGGATATAAAACTAAAAATATTACATTTAATGATCGAAAATTTATTAAAAATTTGCTTTTTTATTATTTATTACAGGTGGAATCATTATGGAATTTTAATGGATTTTAAGAATTTGCGTAGCGCTCAACGTGTTAAATTCTTCTTATTCATTTTTTCCCATTTTACAAAATGGTCATGCGATCTTGACCTTATGAATTTGAACAGAATTTCGCTTTAAAAGAAATTTAAACATAATAGTTTTACCTTTGATAAACAGCAGATAGTTTTAAAAGATACGTGATCAAAATATGTATTTATAAAATTTATAATCCCACTGGCTGTTGTATTAATATTGGACTAGCTATTCTAAATATCGTATGAATTGATTCTTGTACAGTAGGTGTGTTATATACGTCTGATTATTTGTAATTCATCCAAAGACTATAATTAATTCTTTTGAAAAAATTAACTCTTTAGGCTTGTATTATTTTTAACAAGTTTGATTTCACCGATAAATTTCTGCGGGTATAATTAATAATAATAAAAATAATTATAATAATCATAGTAATAATTATTATTATTATTATTATAAACATATGGGGGGAAAAGCAGGTTTTACTTCCACGATTGATATATTTGTAATTGTTTTTCGATTAACAGTAAATTTGAAGATATTCATTTCATACAAAGATGTATTTGAAAACAATTTTTAAAGGATGTTTATTATACTCTATAAATTTAAATATATCTCAACCATAATTTTAAAAGACAATTTTCTTTTCATAATTCAAAACTTGTTACATCTAAAGAAATTAAAATTAAACTATAAAATGGTAAGTTAAATTACTCTTTAAATATAAATAAAGTCCAATACATCAGATTATTAAATATAAATAACTCGAATAAAGATGTTAGTACAATCCCAGCCGTTGCTGTATACATTTTCAATCATTTTTACTATAAATAATTAACCTTCTTCTACATCTAATTTTCTTTTTTATATAAATCACAAATAGTTATTTCTATATTATTACATATTCCAGTATTTTATTTTTTTCTTTTATAAATACTGAAGTCAAGAATAGTATAATTTTGCGGTGCTTGAAACTGTAAAAAATAAAAATCAGAAACATAAAGACTTTAAAACAAAATTAAAACATACAATAACTTACCGGTATGCATTCACATCTCATGCAGTATAACATTCCAAACGGAGGACCTAAATCAGGTCGCCAGCGCTCTTCTAATTCATAGCTGTGATTACCAAACTGACAATCTGGAAAAAATAAATTTGCATTTAAAATATGCAAAACAGACAAATTACATAAACAATAAAAAAATATATATAAATAAAAAATATGCATATCTATTTGCACGATTATTGTGAATCTGAGCTCAAATTTAAGGTCAAATCAGTACATTTCTGCGATAATTCAGCTAATTACAGTTCAAGAAATCATTTTAAATATATTTTAAGGTAAAATGACAGTCAAATTTAATGTAATTTTCTACTAATAGATGTCACAAAAGTGTAGAGATAATATTCCATAAGCCATGGGTTGTACAAATAAATAAAAAAATGACTATTGCCATCCAGCAGCTTTAGTTTATTATATTACCTTTAGAAAAACATATTTACAAAGCCTTTAAAGGTTCATTATCAACGATTTTTCGGAGGTATTTCTTAATTTCATCTTTATGGTCATGGTCAACTTCTTCCCATTTTCGAATTCGCTTTTTGCCACTCAGATTTTGCTACCACATCTATCGTATTGCATTACACCAACCGAGTTAAAAAAAAAAAAAAAAAAATCCCAAAACCCCCAACCCAATTTTTTTTTCGTGTGAAGTTTAGCACAAAAAGCACTTTCTTCAGTGAACTTATTTTTATTTATTTATTAGGACAGAGGACTACTAGTCTCAATCTACGGATTTTTACGATACCAGTTTTACGATATTTGGACATTTATCGAAAATATAATTGAATAATTTGAAAGCGATGTTATAATTTGAAAAAAAAAAAAAAAAAAAAAAAAACTACTAGTCCTCCGTACTAAACTAAATTTTGCCAGAATTTCATCAAAACCGTTTTTTCTGTTTATATCCTTTCTTAGAAAGAAAAAGAAAAGAAAATTAATAATAATCAGTATCGGAACGGACAGTATTGATTTTTTTTTTTTTTTTTTTTTTTCGCTCTTAGGAATTAAGGAATTAAATAATTACAATTATGAATTGTGAAAAATAAAATTACAGTTTTCAACCTATTTATTTATTTTATTTTATTTTTTTCCGAATAATGTCTATTGGTGAAATCTTGCTAGAACATTATTTTATCGTTTTGATGGTAGGTATCAACAAATTGTTTCAGTTTTGGCAGACATTTATTGATATATATGTCGGAATTGATCGCTTGTTTCAAGACTCTTGTGGCACCCGTTAATAAATGGATAAAATTTATGTATATAAATTTAAATAAATTTATGTACAGATGCATACGAGCTTCATACAATATATCTCATTAATTGAAATATTTTATGAAACGTTTATCAGAAATTTAAAAGCCCCATGTCTTATTATTTTCTCTTATACCTTTTTATAAAATGTAAATAAGTAGCTCAATCAATAAGTATTTTGTGATCAATGAAGAAAATTAAACAAAAAAAAAAAAAAGGGAAAGAAAAGAAAAAGAAAAGAAAAGAAAGAAAAATAGAATAGTCAAAAAACGGACTGTTTCAAGCTCTCTCTCTTTTTTTTTTCATTTTTTTCCCTCCCTAAACAGGTAATAAACAATATCCATATTAAATAATTTTTACTTTAGATTTAATTTCAGATAGTAATTAAATAACTGATATTTAAAATATTCCAACAATTTTGGTGTTTATTAAATTTTCGAAAAACGTACGAGATTTTTCCTTTAAAAAATGAATAGAATGAAGGAAATTAGAACTAAGAACGAAATGAATTTAAAATAATTAATTTAAAAAAAGATGCTGTCCTCTAGATTGTCACATGACCACACTGTCGAACAAAAGTTTCGAGATCGACACTCTTCAGATGATGGGTCATGACGTATTAAGAAAGGGTGTCCTTCAAACATCCGGATGCTTCCTCATTCGCGCACAAAACATCATAACTTCGATAGCCTGAGAAAATTTCACTCTTTTTTAATAGATGACTTGGGAAATTAATATTTGTAGATCACTGTAATTTGCGGTAATCTAAATCCGAGAACGATATAAAAAATAATCAAAGTCACCCGAATATACAGGACCTTTGAATTAATGGTGATATAACCAGAATTAGAAAAAACCTGGGCTTTTCGGGTTTTATCAGTTTTTTTTTTTTTTTTTTTTTTTTTTTTTGTGAAGGGATTGGAGGGGGGGGGGTCTGTTTTTTTTTTTTTTTTTTCAGTATATTTTCGGGTTTTACTAGTTTTCAGGAATATTTTCTTCCCTTTTCTTTTACATTAAGTATATCATTCATAATAAGATAATTAAAAAAATTAAATATTGATTATTCATTAAAATCAAAATTTTAAAATTTCTAAAGCTTTTTTATGATTAAGTAAAAACTAAATAATTGTTCTTTAAATATTCTAAAATTCTGTTTATCTGCTCTTTACAACAAAAAACTGGATTTTAATAATTATTTAGTGTTGCTTTTTAAAAATTTTCGTAGTTAATAGATTTTCATAAAATATTTTTAATTATCGTTCCTCTACATTACTTAACAGTGTTGCACTGTGAAAGTTTTCAATTTTTTTTTTTAAATTTGATTTTCATTTGTATTTTACATTCTTCGAGTCCTACAGTTTTCTTTATATTAACAAACAACTCTTTTTTTCTTGCTTTTGTATATATAATTTTTTTTAATTCTATATTAATAAGATACTTATAACTTTTTTTTTTTTTTTAATGGGGGATTTTTTTAATTTTTTTTTTTTTTTTTTTTTCTACAGAGCAGTTTGAAAACCTCCAATATTTCTGAAAATACATTGTTCATGTTCTATTAAACTGTATAATATTTGTTTTTTATTTATATGTTTATTATAAGTTAGATAAAAGTGGAATTTTAAACAATTTACATTTTTTAAAAACCACTTAGTTTTTCTTGGGTTTTTTCAAGTGGGTTTTATTGAAAAAAACCACCCGGGTATTTTCGGATCGGGCAAAATCAAGCCAACCGTGGATACAGCACACAAATGTGTCATATACACTATCTACCAATAAGTATTCGGACACTTTCCAATTTAGACGTTCTGTCAAATATCTAGAAAAGTTTTTTAGGAATCCTCTTCAAACTTTAATAGTGCAAAGAACATGTAAAACCTCATATATATTTCAGCAAAAGATGTGTCCTGAAGAGAAAAAGGGGACTAGTTAAAAATTAAACAAAAAACAAAATGTTTTGGATCACCTTGTAAAAAGTAGTGCTTCAAATGCATTTTGACTGTAGCATGTGATTATGGGGATTATTCTCATTATCTGTATAAATTTTTATGAGGCTACCATATATGTGGGAAGTTCCTTGCAGAACCAACAGATGGCGCTGTATCTGATGCTTATCATTGAACGAGATGACAAACGGAGGAGTTGAGATCTGGCTGCAGTGGAGATCGGTTGGGACCGTCGGCGCGAAAGCTGACAGGCTCCTTTTCTGCTAATTAGAGCTTGTTGTGCTCTTAATAAGTGTGTAGAGCCATAGAGGGCTCATTACTTCATTTTAACTATTTGATAGCACTCTGTTTTTCTGAATATAAACACGAGTAGGTGCTAAAATGTTGTCTTGTTACGGATATACTGTTCAAGAGAGTTTATTATGTGCTAAGCCTCGAAACCAGCAGTTGATTAATAATAGAAAGTCTGCTATAATCATTTATTTATTTGTGTATCTTGTGTTGTATGTGTTTCGTAATAAAGGTGTAGTCATCTAAGTCGCAACTCATCATTACCCCACCCCTAGACACCCAGCCAAGATTCTACAAGTGGGGACTCTGCCGCGATATTACCACCAACAAGTTATAAAAGGTAACTGTTATTGTTATATATTTATCATTCTATTTGATAATTAATGATTAATGCATAAATTGAGAAAAAGGAATTTAATACAGTTTTGAATTAGAAATTAATGGTGAAATACTTTTGAGAACACTTTCGGTTTCAGTGTGTGATGAAATTAAATAAATACATTACTTGAGAAGAATGAATAGAAATAAGAATTATGATTGAAAAAATATTCTGAGTAATCTTTTATAATTTTGCTTATTACTGTTTGCAATAATATTTTAACAATATTATAACAATATTATTTTAAAACGAAAGTGATAACAATTATTAAATAGAGAACAATAATGATAATGGTGATATTATATGAAATATGTGTAATAATTAAGAAATATATAAGTTGATCTAAATATTCTGTTGTATAATACAAATTGTTCTGCATGTGGTTATTTAAAAATCATGATAATTTTGATTTGAGAACAAAAACCATAGAATCATTTTTTGAGAAAATTGTTCTCATATTATTTTGTTTCTATTTAAGTATGATATTAATTTGGTAGAAGTATTGAAATATTTTTTGGTATAAGTAATTATTTAGAGTTATAATGGCCCAAAACGTGTTACAAGGTATTAGAAAAGCCGATTTAAGAACAATTGCTGAAGAATTAGGCCTAACTGTTCCGGCGGAAGCTAAGGTACTTGAAATCAAAACTTTAATTGAGAGTTCTGATATTTATAAAAATGATTTAGAATTTGTTAGAGGTGTTATTAAAATGTTAGTAGAAGAACAAAAGTTGAAATCTGTAGAAGAACAAACCAAAATTGAGATAGAAAGAATTAAATTATCCCAGTTAGAAAAAGAAATAGAGTTACAGAATTTAAAGTTACAGGCTGCAGCAAATAATTCTAGTAATAATGTTGAGCAATCAAATTCAGAAACTACTTCACAATCATTAGAAAATTTAATTAGAAGTATTCGAACTTTAACCATTTCAGTACCTGAGAAACCGGAAGCTTTGCACTTATTTTTTCAATCCCTTGAAAAAGCATTCGTTTCTAAAAATGTACCGTCTAAATTTAAATCGGAAATATTGATTAATTTATTGGGAGATAAATGTAATCAGGTTCTTGCGTACGTAACCACCGAAGAAATGAACGATTATGAAAAAGTTAAGGAATTAATTTTAAGACAATTTCAACCAACGCCGCGTGAATGTTTAAGTAATTTTAAAAATGCGTTCCGTAATCCTTCAGAATCTCATGTCCAATTCGCTTCACGTCTAAGCGCTTCTTTTGATTACTATTGTAGATTGAGAGGGGTTAACGACGTTAAGCAATTGTGTGATCTTATAGTTTCTGATAAATTATATGAAACGTTGGATTCTAGAACTAAGGAACATATTAGTGTTCGAGAAGGTCAAAATTGGTTTAAACCCAACGAATTAGGTCGGGAGTGTGATTTATTCTACTCTTCTAGAGGTAAATCGTTAATTGAAACTAATAATAATACGCGAAACGAAAGTTCAGAGAATAAGCGGTTTGTAAACAAAACTCCTTTTAGAAAGACACATTATAATAATAGAGATCCCATAATACGTAATTCGGTATCTAACCAAACTCACGAAAAGCATGAAAGAATGTGTTATATTTGTGGTGCAAAAGGGAAAACATTTCATTTCGCTAGAGATGTCCTAAACGTATTTCAGAGAAAAAAGAATTCCGTGAAAATCTTCCAACAAATTCAGTAGTTCAATCCGAAACAAGTCCGATTAACCTAATTGTTAATGAGCTCGAATATGTTGATATTTTAGTGGATGATATTCCACTTAAAGGGTTAAAAGATTCTGGTTCTTCGATTCTAATTGTAAATAAAAATAGCATTCCACAGACTAAAAATGTTATTTCTTCAACCACTCTAGTTAGCTGTTTTAATGAAAAGAAAGATGCAAATCTGACTGAATTTAAAATATCTTTACCTAATCATGATTCAATAAATGTAATCGGTGCTTTATGCAACAATTTGACATGCGACGTAATTCTGCCTAATAATATCTTTCATATTTTGAAACAACAAAATAAAGAGGAAACGCATGTTTCGAATTCCAGCGACGTAGCAGGGGGGAAAGAAAATTTTCCGAGTTCGGGGGAAAGAAATTTCGATGAAGCAAATGAGTGTTCTTTTCCTGTATTCGATCGAAAGAAAATGAAATAGATTCTTTTTTTTCAAATATGTGCAATTTTTCAGAAGAAGAAAAATTCGATGTCAGTTATATTTTAGATAAGTCGTTAAAAGAGAGATTAAGCGAATTAATAAAAAGTTATAAGCCAGTTAAAACAAAAAGTACTGATTTAAAAATGTCCATTATTTTATCTGATGATACACCAGTGTGCTTACGCTCTCGCAGATTATCATTTGTAGAGAAATCAGAGGTGGATAGACAAATTAACCAGTGGTTAAAGGATGGTATAATTAGAGAAAGTACATCAAATTATGCTTCGCCAATAGTGGTGTGTAGGAAAAAAGATGGAGGAATAAGGTTATGCTGTGATTATCGTGCTTTAAATAAGAAAATAATTAAAGATAAATACCCGTTGCCAAATATTGAGGATTTATTTGATAGATTAGGGGAGGGTAAAGTTTTTTCGACACTAGATTTAAAGAATGCGTTTTTACAAGTTGATGTAGAGGAAAAAAGTAGGAAATATACAGCTTTTGTGACCGATAATGCCCAGTATGAGTTTCTAAAAGTTCCCTATGGATTATGTAATAGTCCCTTAGTATTTCAAAGATATGTAAATTATGTGTTTAAAGACCTATTAAAAGATGGTACTGTAATTATTTATTTAGATGATATAATTATTCCATCTAAAGATGAGAATGAAGGGTTAGCCAAGATTCTACATATATATTTATGGAGATACAACGGTTTATTTAAAAAATTGCAAAAAAAGTATATCCATTTTTTTTAAATTATAACACGTAGGGTATAAGACGATGAAATTTTTTTACGAAATTTGGCATACTACATTAGACACAGCATACTGCAATCAGAGTGCAAAAATGTTAAATATCTTACGAAATATGAGCATTTTTATTAAATAATTTTTGACTACGCATGTACTAGCTTTTAAAAAAATTCATTTGCATAATTTAATAGCCAAAAGCATTGAGCAACTTATATGAAAACCACAAACAAATATCGAGTAAATTCAAAAAAAGTTTCTTCCTTGATGCACCAAGTCCAAGGAAAAAATTACCCGCTTTCAAATTAATTTAACATTATTTTAATTTAGGGTGGCTAATATTTGAACTTTTTCATAACTATTTTTCCCAATTTTCCCCGATTTTTTCCTGGCTTACGCTGATTATTTCCCAAAAAAATTTCTATACATTAGCGAAAGATTTAGCAATTCAGAATAACAAGCAACCAAATATGCCTTATTGCAACAAAATTTGTCAAAATTCCCTGACTATTTCATGACCTTGCAAGATTCTCTTAAATTCTCTGACTTTTTCATAATTCCCAGACTTTCCCTGACCAGTGACAATCCTGTAATGAGATGTATTATTTTAATCAACCTTAAGTATCCTTAACGGCCCTCTTCACTCACCGTCGCCAGAAGCCCGAGCCAATGTTATTAAATGGGGAAATTTTCTTTACAAATAACTTATTAACTAATACATATTTTTAAATTCTGTTTTCACATTCAGAAAATTCTCAACTGTTAAATTGACGGACCTTTTTTAAAAATGTATTTTTTTAAGTTTTAATATTTTATTTTGAAATTGCAAAATTAAAAAATTTCACATATTGAAAATTCGTATTTTGCAGCTTCAAAATAAAATATAAAAAATTAAAAAAAATAATTTTTTAAAAAAGGTCCGTCAATTTAACAGCTGGGAATTTTCAGAGTGTGAAAACAGAATTTAAAAATATGTATTAGTTAATAAGTTATTTGTAAAGAAAAATTTCCCATAGAATAACATTAGCTTCGGCTTCCGGCGGCAGTGAGTGAAGAAGGCCCTTAAGTATCCATCCGTTACGAGAACCCTGCCGTCTCCTGCTTTTTTGTGTCTTTAATTTAATAATTTTTCGTGCTTATTTAGAATTGTGTACGTTTATGAATAAGGTGGAAGTGTTTTTTATTTCTTTTTTCCATGTTGTGCATAATATACATTACAGTGAAACTTGAATAATTCGAAATTCTGGATAATTCGAGGTTTTTACTCGGTCCCTTGAATTTTGTATTAAAATAATGTTAAAAAATCGTGGATAATTCGAATTCTATTTTGGATAATTCGAATTTTTTATACGATTAACTTTAAAATCTTACAGTAAAATTTTTTCCCAAGATTTTTTTCAGCTAAAATACATTATTTATTTTAATAGTCTTACAAAATAAGGATAAGGAAATACAAGAAAAGCCCCTACGTAGTGCATTAGAAGATATGGTGCATATACATAAACTTCGAGGTTTTTTTTTATTGAAAGTCATGTCTGATGTAGAAGATTCTATTTTTATATCAACTGATAGGTTCAAATCATATTCTATGACACAAAGATTGTACTTGAAGAAGGGATAAAAAATATCTGACTATTTAAAAATATATATATATTTATTTAACCCTTTGCGGCGCAAGACAATTCGGATCATTTAAATTATACTGCCACCGGAATTCATGAACTAAATTAAACTAAAAATTTTTTTTAATTTTAAGGTTAAAAAAAACTGGTTTTTTCTGATATGTTATAAACGTAAATTTTTGCTAAAACATTTCCGGGATGAATTTTTGCAGCTGGATCTTAAATTTTGCGTCCTCGCAGCGAGGACGCCGCGCGTTAAGGGGTTAATGGGGGGAAGGGGGGGGGGGTGGATGTAGTAGTTTTCTTAGATATAAAATTTATATGCTAAATCTTTGATCGTAGAGTTTTATTTTTTTTAATTTATCTCTTCTTTTTGACAAAATAGCATGCTTGCCAACATCCTAATTAATATTCTGTAGTGTTGTTAGTCCCGCCCTTTTTTTCACACCAGTAAATTTTTAAAGTAATATTTTGCAAATGCAATTACGATTAAATAAGAAGAAAAATACTCTGAAAAGGTTACTGGTGTGAAAAAGAAGGCGGGGCTAACAATACTACGGAATTTTAATTAGTATGTTGGCAAGTATGAAATAATATATGTAATTCGAATTTTTGGATATTTCGAATTTTTCTCAGGTCACTTCAACTTCGAATTATCCAAGTTCTACTGTATATTAAAACACAACTACAAAAGTACAGATTATTCTACATTATTTGATTCTTTAATAATAAGAAAAAAAAAAAAAAAAATACAAAATTACAGTACAATTCATTAACAATTGGAAGCATATTATTAAATGCGTAGAATGTCCAATGATTATGAGACCATATTTAATAAAAGTTGAAGGTGAAACAAAGATGCAAATAGATTTTTCATGCATCAATTATGAGAATTAAATGTTTAAGCAATAAAATGAATAAGAATATTAAAAGCTTTTAACACACATGCATTCCAGAAAAGACGCCAGATTATGGGTGCGTCAAGCAATTAAGGACAAGTTGGGTGAGTTTTTGGAATTTCATTACTTTATCCTTAATGAATACAAAACAGTCTTACATAATCACGATGAAGAGATAAATCAACTGCTTTAAACTACCAATAAAATTAATAAAACTCTTTCAACTAAAAATTTATCCAAACAGTCTCATTTCATAAACGTTAATTTTTGACAACTAACAAGCGTTACAAGCAATAACAATAAGACGAAAGCCATTAGTTGAAGTTAAAATTTTAGGAAAATTTAAATTTGTTCCTCTATTTCAGAATGTAAGAATACGTGAAGAAGCAAAATTATAATGTATTTTCTATCTATTTTTCTTGAAAAAAAAAAAGAAGGAAAGAAAAAGAAAACATCCATAAGATATTTGTATTAACGTTTTAACTACAGTAACATAAAAAATTAAAAAAAAAATAAAAATATTTTGACAAATGAATACGTAACTAAACAAGTTACAATTTTTTATTAAAATCCACAATCAACTGATTGCAAGAAAACCATATTTATTGAAATTTTATTTTTTTGACTGAGTGAAAATAATGCCTGGACCGGGAGTCGAACCCCGGATCTTTGACTTACAAGGTCAAGGCTCTACCAATTGAGCTATCCAGGCCGACAACCGGTCAGCATTACTCACTCAGACAACCTTTTTGGCAGAAATATCTGGTCTATCATATAGATAGCTCAACAGAAATAAGCCGCAGGTAATGGAAAACACCATTAAACAATGGGAAATAAATACATTTTTTTTATTAAAATTCAATAAAAAATTATTTTAATAAATATTTTGTTCTAGACCAGCGGTCGCCAATCTTTTCGGCGTCACGAATCACAAAATTCACGATTAAAAATACCACGGACCACTCAATTAATAATTTAAAGTCCCGCGGACCACTAATGTTATTAAGAAACTTAAATATATATCTAGAATAATAAACAGGGAATGCCCATTTTATAATTGTGAAATAAAGTTATTTAATATAAAAATTACAAATGGGGCTTATTTTATGATTAGAAAAACTTAAATACTATTTAATCATGAGAACGATGATTAAAGGTTGTTTGATTGTAATAAAACAATTACAGAGGAAGAACGTGACCACCTTATTATTGTTCTTATATTAGCGAAAACTCACACTGTTAAAAATTTCAACAAAAAACTCTGTGTAATCTATTATTTTAAGTTTTACGTAAAATTACAGAGAAAAACAAACGGAAATGTTAAAAAACTTATTTTATACATTCATTTTAATAAGTAATGTTAATTTAATTAATTATTGGTGAGAATATATTTCGGACTTGGAACACTTAATTTCTAAAGTAGAAACAGTCATTTTTAATTTTAATTAAAAAATTAAATTATTAAATTACAGGTAAAAATACTGAATAAACATTGAGAAGCTCGATTATTCACTTTTAACTAAGAATTACTGTAAATTTACAGATACTCTGGATAAATATTTGCATTAAATTTACAGAAATTTTTAACAGTGCAGACGAGATTTAACTACTCTGATTAACTGCCATTTCTATGCATATATAACTACATTAACTAAATTTAGTAATATGTATATTATATTATTAAATTATTGCAATCCACTGAAATTTTTTATTTTTAGCGTACATTTGAATCTTCTTAAGAATTCAAAATTCTAGTAAATTTAGAACAATTTTTATCTAAGTATCAAATTCAGATCAGAAATTCAAAGCGATAACTATGCCTGACACTTATAATTGAAATTTTTGTAATAAAAGATTATTCCAATTATCATCTCTCTTATGCAGAAAATGATGAAGCTTAATGTCGGGAAAATGAGAAATTCTCAAAATTCTGAAATTAAAATTAACACCAGTATAATTACAAGAAATATATATTTTTTAAATGCAAATAATGAGATTTTTCTGCGGACCACCAAAATTTTGGCGCAGACCATTAGTGGTTCACGGATCACCGGTTGGCGATCACTGTTCGAACCTCTCAAAATGTATAAATCCATCGCAAACCCGAAGTCGAAATTTTTAAAATACAAATACTTCTGTTGAATACAGAAGAAAGAAAAAATACATAGTGTTTTTTTTATTTTTTATTTAAAAGAACATTCATTTTTGTGAATGAGAGTAAAACACTGATTTCAGCTTCTTTGAGAGAATTTTTCGAGTGCAGTCTGAACAAGTTTTAAACATAAAAAAGTACATTAAAGTCAGTTTTAAAAGTAAAAATAAGAATAATCAGACAACTAAGAGAAAGAGGAATCGAATTTTTAATATCTCTTTGAAATACATTGGATTTTAACAATAAGAAATCTCATAATTTGTCTGAAATACACAATATTTTTTTTTTCTTTTTTTTTTTTATGTATGTCTCGCTAAAAAATGTTTTGATACAAAATAAATGAAAAATCTCCTGAGATTTGCTAAAAATAAAACTTTTTTACATTATATCATACAAAAATAAGAGCAAGGAACTATATCGAATAATTATTAGAAATTGAACTATAATGAATTAGAACCAGGGTTTAGGACCCGCCCTCAAACCAAAAAATCCCTGGTGGGATTTTTTTTTTTTTTTTTTTTTTTTTTGGGGGGGGGGTATAGGGGGGGACCCATTTAAAAAACCTCAATTAAATCCACTGAAGTGGGTTTTATTTATTTATTTATTTTTTATATAAAATAAAATTTTTCGCTTTTTAAAAAATTTTTTTACTTGTATTTTTTACTTGACATTATCATACATAATAAATATATTATACGTTTAATATAATAATTGTATATATAATTACCATGTATATATCTACATAACATAGTATAACATATTGACAGTTTGAAATTATGTAATTATTTTTCAAGATTGTTAGAAAAATTCCTTTCATTTCAACCATCTATCTACAATATCTCTTTTGAACGGAGGTTTTAAAAAAGAAAGAGGAGAAAACATTAACAAAATTGCAAGCCATTTTTGTATTTGTAAATCATGATGTTAAAAAAAATAAATAAATAAAATACTTTGCCTAAATTTCTAAGGATTTAACAATAAATATTAAACATAACTAACAAATATAATATACTGACGCTGTAAAGTTCGATACAGGCAAAAAATGGGGGTTCTTTTGTTTCCACTAGAAAACTTCAAATTCATTAAAATAGCCTTTTTAAAAGATTTAGTTTTATAAAAATGACCTTTTTATAAAAATGTTTCGTGTTTCCAGAATTATTTTTTATGTTTACCCATTACTTGGTTCAATGAAACACTATTAACTTGACGATAAACATTTATATAGAACGATTGATAAAATAGAAGGTGTTACATGATATATATATTTTTTTTCTTTTTTCCCACAAAAATAAATAAAAATTTCATAAAAATATTTTGTTTTTCACAAAAATTAAAACCTGGATTGACGCCTGACATGTAAGTCTAAAAAGTAGACAGTGATAATTTTCTTTTGTATTCCTTTATAAAATAAGTCTACAAATATGAATAAAATATATCAGTATCAATATTAACAAAAAATTACAAACTTTTTGCACACTTTTTTATTTTAACATTATAAAAATGCATAATTATTTGTAATATGAAAATCGTACATGAAGGCTTAAAATATTTTTCTTTTGTTACAAGTTTTAATTTTACACAAAATAACTTAATAATAAAAAATTAATTAAATTCAAAATTGTGATAAAAAACTTTATAGAATGAAATAAGAATTCATTTTATAGTTTAGGCAAAACCAAATATTATGAATTTGAAGGTCATTTAGTTTTTAATTAATTATAATTAATTATTATTATTATTATTGTAATAAGTTTTCTTTTAGTCTAAAACCATTCTCTTTTGAAACTTAAAATTCAAATCCAATAGTTTTATTCTACGTTTAATATAAAAAACACAATTATACCCCCTCCCCCCCCCAAAAAAAACATTAAAACCCAATAAGCCCCCCCCCCCCCCCCCAAAAAAAAAAAAAAAAAGTTTGGACTTTAAAGAAAAAAAAAGAAAGAAAGAAAAGAAAGAAAGAAAAAAGAAACAGGATTTTTTAAACCCTGATTAGAACTATAATGAATAATTAATATAATACCCATTGAAGATATTGTAAGTACAGTTTAAAATTAAAAAGAGCAGTCTTTGGAAAATAAAATATTTTGTATTTAGACTGTGTAAAAAAAAAAAAAAAAAAAAAGAAAAAAAAAAGTAACTCACCTTAAAAAAAAAAAAAAAAAAAAAGTTTGAAAAGACGCTACAAGGAATATAATGGATTATTTTGATAATTAGTTAGAAGCTAAATCGCTAGAGAGAGGAGTTCCGATTCGTTCAATAAAAATAAAAATAAAATAAAACAATACTTTAATGTAATTCATAGGGCAAGGTCACTCAGAAGAGCAAGGTCCTCTCGTAACACAACGTGGAATGCTAATAATATTACCCATTAATGACAGGTATTCCCCCATTAATGACCCCCAATAAAATTACTTATGATGAATCACATTCTATTCTTCGGACTCTCTCACGAGCTTTCACGTCTCGTTCCAATATACAGTATGAAACCTCCTACTTAATTAACGAATACCAGATGAATCACCAGTTTATACCTGCGTAATATGATCCGCAAACATTTCAATCCTGCCGAAGCCATTTGCAATCGGAATAATTTACAAATGGCTCGGCTAATTCAAAAATTATTCTCCAACCTTTCGTACTGATCGTTTCTAACATACATAGGCAGCAATAAAAGAAGACAATACATCTCTCAACCCATCCTACATCCAGTGGAAAATAATTCGAAAGCTTTTCCAGAACAACTCGTCGCATGTTTTATGTATTAGCTTTCACTAATACATAAAACATGCAATCTCTTCGGGGGTTCCCGTTTTAAAACTACTGGTAATTCTAATGGACTTTCGGGGTAAGAAAAGGATCAAGTGACGTTTTCTGTCTCATTATCTCGAATGGTAGTTGACGTGACTCGTTTAGGCTGATTAAAAAAAGATTCACAAGAAGGTTTATTGCATAATTTACACATTATAAAAATCATCTATATTAGAATGATAGCAAGGTTCACAGTTTCAAGGTTTCGTGGCTGAGTAAGAAAAAAACTCATTTACTGACGTAAATAAATACATAAAAAAAAAAAAAATCTTTTAAAGAAGAGTTGATGTAATTCCATATTCAGGGGGGTCTTCAGATTACGTCAGTCTTGACACACGATGACGATATATGTTTTTTTAAAAGCTTGAGGGGGAAAAAAATATTAAGGTGTTTCATCTTGTCACCCTGTCAACAGAAAATACTTAAATTATAACGGTCAAAGTAGTTTATATTTGATACGTAGTACCTCAAAAAAAAAAAAAAAAAAAAAGGCTTCATTGTTATTTAATTACGGTACACTATATCCGGACTAACTATTGTAGAACGTATTGAACTCGATTACCGTATTTATTAACGGCTTAATGAAAGATGTTATATCGAACTCGAAATGAACTTATTTAATTAAAGATAAAAGGCCGTAACTGAGAACTACCTGGTAAAGCAGGGACACTTAGTAATTTTTTAATTTCGCAAATCACTTCTATCATTACATTACAGGTTTAGTAAGACAGGCTGTTGAAGAAATTTAGTTTGTGGACGATCCCTTTTAATTCACATATCGTATGCTAGGGAGTGCTCCAGTGATGACAGGTCTTGCACACTGCCACCCAGTAGCGGCCTCTTTTGGTGAACCCGAAAATAAAACATCGTCAAAAATTAAATAAACAACTATTGCCACTACCGGTCTTCAATTAAACGACGAGAACAAAATAAAAGTAATAATAAAGATCATGAAGAGCCACCTTAATCGGGTACGAAACAGATGGTCTCTTTCTCGGAGTTGGCGGCCACTTGCAGTAGGGCACAAACGCACGCGCGCACTCACATACATACACACGCACAGGATGGCTGTTGAACTTGGGAGAAGTGGCATTTATTTATGTTTTAAGCGAAGGTCGCAGTGCAGTAACACAGAAAAAGTGTATCCACTGTGCGGTCGCTCTGAGTAATGCTGAGTGTGACACAAAATTCACAGCCAAATGTGTCATTGACTTCGATGTAGAATAAAAGAAGAACAATTTAAAAATAACATTAATACATTTTAAAACATAAAATCACAACATTTATGATTTTAAAAAATGCTTAAATTAAAAAAAGTAAAAATAAAAATAAAGAAGTATAAAAATTACTAATTTTATTTTTTAAAACTCTGAAACAACAAAATAATCGGCATAAACGATACAGACTTTTTTTCCCCTTTTATATTACATTATAAATTGAATGGTCGTTATGTTTTAACTTCTCTTTAACCCGTTAGCGCCCAGTGTCCTCATTTGAGGACAGCTAATAAAATGGCACGTATATTTTTGTGGTTTCTTGGAATGATTTCTGCTTGTTAGTGACAGTTTATAGCGTCACTCTAAATAATCCCTGAAAGTTTTATGTGCCTACTATTAATTATTATCGCATAATTTGGATAGTCATTTTATGATTTTTCATTCGTCGCACATATATTTGCTTTTTGCGCAGGTATACTAACTTAAATCAAGTTGAATAATAATATATATTATAATACTTTACTTCCGAGATCTTTGTCAACATATAATAGGAAATTAATCTGTTATCTCAAAGTTTTTCTATCTCGAAGTTTTCTCGCTAGAACACTAAACGTCAATAAATGAGGATAGGTTTTGAATTTAAAACTACCAAAAGAATTGTTTAAGTTAATATATTTTACTGTCAGTTGTCCATATTAATTTAGAAGTGAAATAATCAGCTAATAATATTTTGCAAAATTAATTCGGGCGTTAACGGGTTAATAATGGCCACAGTGATCCCCATGAGTTCATGATGGAGAATTTTGCAGGTGTGATGTTTTTAAATGTTATTTTCATGGGGGAAAAACGAACCTATTAGTGCGGACATTTTATTAATAATTGTCAATCTAACAGCGTGAACAAATCTTACACATTTATTGTTTTTTGTTCATAATTGTATTTTATTTTGAAAAACGTTGATCTAATTTTAAATTCCTTAAATATTAATATTCGACATACGCAAACAATTACAAATAAATATGCGAAAGAAAAAAAGTTTCAAGGGATATATAATTTTAATAATTTTTATGCAGCCTAAATAATAAATAAATAAAATAAAATAAAATAAAATAAAATAAAATTTCTAATAAGGTAAATGTGGAGCAACAGTTTAATTTAATAGCAACCAAAATTAGGGTGGAGGACTATATTTTACACTGACATTGACATATTTAACATATTTTCAAGAATCTAAATGTTTTTATGAAAAAGGAACAATAAGATTGGTAAATATCCTAATTTCCTAGCAGCGTATGGGAATTTCATAGTTTTTTAAAGAAAAATAGGGTATAAACCTAAAAACCGCAATTGAAAATTTTCTCTAAAAAGAAAGTAATAAAATCCGCAGGAACATAAGGAGTACAATTTCATTCACTAGTAGGCTCTGCAAAGAACTAATACATAGAAATATATAAAGGGTGTTCCAAAAGTCCCACACACCCCTCCCAACACGAAAATGAGTCGGAATTGTGAAAAATGGCAAAACTTGTGTTCAATGAATTTGAGAGGGACCACTTTTGGTGAAAAAAGTTTGGGCCTAGGGAGGCCGCTAGGGAGGGGAACTTTAAAATTTCCAATGGGTAGGTATGTCTTGTGATACATCCCTGGAAACATTTCTTCAAAACAATGAATTTGATATAAATAGTTTTGCCCTACGATGATTATTAAAGGAGATACTTGAGTTTTTAGACTTTTAAAATGTGGAATTTATACTTATGTATCCCCTTTAATAATCATTGCAGTACAAAATTATTTATATCAAATTCATTGTCTTGAAGAGACGTTTCTAGGGGAGTATCACAAGACATACTTTTCAGTTTGAAATTGTAAAGTTGCACCCACTTATATAGTTTATTTTAGTAATCCCACTTATATAGTTTATTTTACGAGAAGAAAATTGCAAGCAAAATATTAGGAAAAGGAATGTAGAAACAAAAAACAGACAAAATAAGATATTTTTAATAATTATCATTTTATTAAAATTATGAAGTTATATAAAAATAAAAATGTTGACATCAATCAGGTGTATAAATACAAAAAAAAAAAAGATACAAATTGCATTTATATTTTTTAATTCTTACATTTTATTAAATTGGTAAAAAAAAATTAATAATCACTGCATGAAGTGTGGCATGAATTAAAAATTTAAAAATAATAAGCAAGAGTTTTTTTTAATGAATAAGTTAAGAAAATAATATTCTTAAATTACAGCATTTTATTAAAATAATAAATTAAAAAACAAGCAGTGTAAAATTTGACATTAGTGAGGTATGACAAAACAAAAATAATAAAAAGGAGAGGGGAATACAAAGAAAAAAGAAAAGGAAAAAATATGCATAGATATTTGTATCCCACTTATATATTTTATTTTACGAGATGAAAATTGAAAACAAAATATTAGAAAGAGGAATGTAGAAACAAAAAACGGAAAAAATAAGATATTTTTAATAATTATCATTTTATTAAAATTATAAAATTATATAAAGATAAAAATGTTGACATCAATCAGGTGTATAAATTAAAAAAAAAAAAAAAAAAAAAAAGAGAAAAAAAAAAGAGAAAGAAAGAAAGAAAAAGAAAAGAAAGGTAAAGGTAAAGAAAGGAACAAGAAAAAAAAAGAGATGCAAATTAATTACTTATTTTTTAATTCTTACGTTTTATTACATTGGTAAAATTAAAAATCACTACACAAAAAGTGGCATCAATTAAAAATGTAAAAATAAAACGCTAGAAAAATATTTATTTTTAATGAATAAGTTATGAACAATATTTAAAAAAAAAAAAAAAAAAAAAAAAACTGCATTTTATTAAAATAATAAATTAAAAAACAAGCAATGTAAAAGTTGACATTAGTGAGGTTATGACAAAACAAAAATAATAAAAAAGAGAGGGGGAATACAAAGAAAAAAGAAAAGGAAAAAATAAGCATAGATATTAGTAACAATTAATACTTTTTTTTTTATGGTAAAAGAAAAACCTGACAACGCAAAAAAATGAGACAAAAACCAGGAATGGCAGGAACTAAAACTATATCCAGATCTTTTTATTGATAGCAAATATTTTATTAAAATGATAAAGGCTTGCTAAAATGACACATATTTAATAGATATTGTTTTACTTGTTGCAAGAGTACTCCTAGAGGAGAAAAATCAAACATAGTCCTTCCCTGGACGTTACAGTACTGTAAAACTACTTTTGTAGTCACAAAAACAGTATGGCAGGAAAACGAACTACGAAGCCCCTTTCCACTCAGATGCTCAACAACATCCGCAGTTTTTGGAACTACAAAATTTGTGTTTCATAAGTTTTTGATAATGCAGTCTTTGTCTTCAACTTCAAAGCTATTTTTCAATATCACACACAAAATGGCAGAGTTTAAATTAAATTCTAAATTACGATTTAAACAAATTCATGTCAAATAACAATGATAAGAATTGCACAAATACTAAAAACTTTAAAAATATAACATAAACAAATGATCATTTAAGTTAAAATTTGCATTAAAACAAAGATTTTACCATCTCTAGATTTTAGTGCCGTACATTCAATTTTTTATTTATAACGAAAATTCTAAATAGAAGAAATTCTATTGAGAATTTTACAATTATTTCATACCTATCGGGGCGCGGAAAAATTCGTTGACTTATAGAGGAAAAATAAGTTATAATTATAAAAGTAATTTTTTTGTAAAGAAAATCAAGGCGTAATCACAGAATATTTTTATTTTAATAGCAAAACAAATTATTTTTAATAAAGATTAATTTATAATACTTTTCAGTTTCCATTATAAATATGGAGAAAATCGGTAATGAAAAAAAAAAAAAAAAAAAAAAAAGTCGTTTTTACACGTTTTATGGCACGAAGAACCTGAAAAATCAAAAAATCAGTATGGAAACTATCAATGGGGCATCTTAGTCAGTTTATTGTTTGTTTAAAGACATCATCTTAAAAATTAATGATCATAAAGAAGTCGGACCGGCTTTAAAATATCATTTATGGTACTGACCAGAACGCTATTGAAATTTAGTATTCTACTTTGAAAATTTTGTAAGTTATTATTCGAAATTTAAGATTTCACTTAAAATGACAACTTAGAGCAAATTTGGCATACAACGTGCCTTATGAGAAATATTTTTTTACTAATATCACTTCGAAACTTAAATCTTAGCAACATCAAAGTTTAGCATGAGGAAGTGGAAAATTATTCCCGGTAGGAAAAGTGGCGCATTTCAAAAACGTAATATTCAACTTAAAGTAACGATAAAGTTTTAGTATATTTTAATAAATATAATAAAATAAATATATTAATATAATAAAATATAATAAAACTGACACAACTGCCCCTCAGGTGAATAATTTTCCGAGATAGACATGTAACGCTTTTCATGCACGTTGGAATACTTTCTACACATTTTTCAATGACATCAACTCCAAATTGCCATATTTCGATTTGTGTTACTTTATTTGCAGGAGTACGAAATCTTTATTCCTTCGCCATATTTTATTTCTTCCAATGCGGCGAAGTAAACACGACATTAAATTTATATATATCAACCTAATATTGATATATTCATTTGACAGAACTTACAAAAAAATGTTGAGCTTAAAAAAAAGTCTGTACATTACTACAATTATATTTTCCTTCCTAAATACAAATTTTGCTTATTTCACGAGTTTCAATTACTTACTATAATGATAAACTTGGTCCAACATTTTTAAGTTGCAGTAAATTTTGATTTCTGCAGACAGGTGCAGAAAATTCTGCTCCTGAGCATGTCACATACATGTAGCTGTTAATCTTTCGTATGTTTTCAGTTTAATAATGTTGGCTTATAAGAAAAAGTTCCTGGCTTGGTAAGATTCTCAGTGTATTCGTAACCCCTGCTCTCCAACCTTTTGTGAAGAAAGAATTCTCGGAGGAAAATTAATTACACGATATTTATGAAAGTTATGAAAACAAATACGTGATGCAGAACTTATCACAGTATAACCAATGTCAACTGACGTACAAATGACTTTAAATTTAATAAATTGTAATAATAATGGAGGGGAAACAAAGACTAATTCCAGGCATATGAATAGCATGGAGAACAACTGTATAGCTAAGGGAAACATTTCGCTTGTGTTTTAGACATGAAATATTTTGATAACATGACAAATAAAATATCTGCTTTCAGTCCAAATAATTTTAAAATAAAGAAGTTGCAATGGAAGTATAATAAGGCTGTTACAGGTATAGGAGGTTCCCATAAGACTGTACAGTTTAAGAAAGTTTTTAACCCACATTGTTAGCATTGAATATATAGTATGATAAACGCAGAGCTGCCAACCTTGGTGGAAAAAAAAAACAGGAGATTTTACATAATTTCAAGGGAGAAAAAGAGAGATTTTACATAATTTCAAGGGAGAAAAAAGGAGATTTACGGCGTAGTCGTTCTAAGATCTTTCTGCACCGGGCACCCGGTCCTCTTCGGAGAACGTTAACACTGTGACGGAGACTTAGGCAAGAAGCCTAAGTGTTAACGTTCTCTCTCAGTGTTAACGTTCTCCGAAGAGGACCGGGTGCCCGGTGCAGAAAGATCTTAGAACGACTACGAAGTAAAGATAGGTTTATTTTATATTTTATTATGTGTTAGTATAACTTCGTTTTTCTCAATTAATTTAAAAAAGGAGATTTACGGTTTCGTGGAGAAAAACAAAACAAAATTATTTTATTCAATACATGATACCTTTTTAACTAAAAAGACCTAATATAACTTTTGTTTGATAATTTATATTTTAAACTTATTGGGGAAAAACAAATAGTTAACAAGTTCATTAACAAAGTCTAAAAATAACTACATATGTAAAGAATTTTGAACCCCTATATCGCTTCAGTTGGTTCTAAAATCTAATAAAACAACTGGATCGATGATTTTATGAACATCGATTCAGAGTTTTTCCCAGTTAATTTAAGGAGGGTGCTGCACCTCGCCTGATCTTTGTTTGGAAGAAAAAAAAAAAAAGAAACACTTTGCCCCAATCTATTTCCTGCCCCCCCCCCCCCCTCATTACTGCATTTGTAGAAAATAACCTAAATGCTGTAAATATAAATAAAACTATTGTGTGTGACAATCAGCACATTAACAACAAATAAAAGTACAGAAAAGTTTAAAAACAGACTCTTTTCTTTTTGTATGCATATTTATAACTAAATTTTTAAATTAAGTGTTTGGATTTTAAATGCCAAATGTGTCCTTAAAAATTCAAATCGCCCTCAAAAATTTAAAAAGTTTTTTTTTTTTTTTTTTTTAACTAGCAGTACCCTACATTTTTTAAATCCAGGGGGAAAATGTTTGATTCTTTTGTTGTAGAATGAGAAAGCTAATAGGAGAAAGGGATTTTTTTTTTTTTTTTTTTTTTTTTTTTTTGGGGGGGGGGGGAGGGGGAGGTGGAACTGTTAAACTTTCTACTACTTTATAGGCTCTAGAATCTAATAAAGCAAGTTTAAAATGAATATTGACATTTTTGTTGTGGCTTGTAGATGGAGAAAGAATGAGAAACAAAAGAGTTCAAAAAAGCATTTGATCACCGATCACTAGTTGGAGATAGGAAAATATGGGGGGGAGGGGGAGTTAAAAATAATTACGTAAGTGAGAAATATTGAAGGATTCCGTTTCTTTAGAGATTCTAATATCTCATAAAGTAAGTTTTAAATGAATATCGATATTTATGTTGTGGATGCAGAAAGATTGTGAATTTTGGAAGGCCTTCGTAAATCTGGAAAGATGGCACCTACGAATTGTCAAAAATTAGCGTTTTTAGTTCGATTTTTCGAAAATATTAGAAAAACGGGAGAAATACACATTAAAACGTAAAAACGGGAGATAGGGTTAAAAAACGGGAGTCTCCCGTGAAAAACGGGAGAGTTGGCAGCACACCTGTAAACGTTACCATCCGTCCCCATAGCAGAATTTTTTGAATGTATCTGCAGCAAAATAAAATTTATTTGCAAACCATATGAATGCCGAACCAAGTCGGGTACCATTAGAAGTAATAGCAATTCATAAAATATGTAAAATTTGCATCTACAAAGAAAATAAAAAGACTATAAAACAAATGCAGTAATTTAAAGATATGATGCAAATCATATGCGTATTTTTGAGCCTGAACATTTCTTTCTTTAGCTGTTAAATTGATCTGGCGAGTTTTGAACAATTTGCACCGTTCGCTGCCATGTTGCACTGTTTCTACTACTTGGTCATTCGTTTTCAAGTAAAATTAAGTTTGATGATCTGTAGTAAAGAAGTTCCAAAGGGTCTGTAGTACATTGTAATACATGATGTAGATAATTTTTTTTTCAATTTAGGTTGTTGCAATGGAACAGGTTATAACTTGTCAAATTCTCCACGTCTAAATGACTGTAAATTTCATGATCCATAACAAAGAAATTGCAACAAAAGATAAATAGATAATCCAAAATATATGAAATTTATGTAGAACTATTCAATTTGACATGATACAATGTGCCCATAATTTATTACACTATCTCAATTTTTGTTATTTTCGAAACCACGCTTCAATTTAACAAAACATTTTACAAATTAGCAGTTGTGGCTTCCAAGAAATACAAGATACAAGTTGAGTAAATTCTCCAGCTATTAAATTATGAGTAGCTTCTAGATAGAAATCCCAACTTAGCACCCTCGTTCCAAGAAAGTTTAGCATGCAAATAATACCCGACGACGCCATCCGTTTTTATTCAAAACAGATAACACGCTGTATGTGGTGCAAACCGGGAAAGGATACAGCTTAAGCAGCTTTCACTTCGTCGTCTGTCGAAGACAAAAGAATGCGACATGAGACTTTGACATTTTGCCAAATGGCTACAACACTTCTGTTTCGCACGTGGGAAAAAAAACAAAAAACATAGGAATTTCAAAAGATAAACCGGAAAGAAAAATAAAATACAAAAAGACTAGTCATGCAAGAGATTCCATAAGTTACATTTATAAACACGATGAACGACAATAAAAATTATAGGGGAAAATGAAACAGTTAAAAAAAAAAAAAATGCATAAGGATTGACTATAACGTACTTATATAAAAAATGAAAATTATTTTTACATTTTACATTTGGAAGGCAAAAGTTTGTGAAATATTCGAATAGATTAGTATGGTTTGTGGTCTACAATCATTGATTTTTATTAATTTTCTATTAATTTTCATACATGCAAAATTCGGTGCTGAATCTAAATTCAGATAGAATAGAAAAGCACATCATGTAACTTTTTTCTTCTTTGGATTCTCTATTGCTTCGATTTTCATACTGAGATTTAAAATAAAGAAAATGACGTGCACTTGCTTTTACATTTTCAGGGAATAATATCGCCTAGCCACACAGCAAAGGAGGGCTCTAACCCATCCCCCCTCGTTCCATCAGTGGTCGAGAGGTTCTGCTCTCGAAGTTGGTAGAAGGGATGTGCCAGCTTTGATTCTTATCTTAATTCGCGCTCGTAGGCCTAAACGTTCAGAGTTTTCCGTGGTTGTCCCCAAAACTCGAGTAAATACGGGCTAGGATCCCTTAAAAAGATCCCTACGAAATGCATTTCAACCAGGTCTAGGTTCTATGAGTAGTCAATCAGCCTTAATATCTACACTGAAACCAACATCTCCCCCCCTTCAGTAATTAATTTTTTATGTAAAAAACGCTCTTAGACATAAAGGGAATTTTTCTATCTGTAATAGAAAACATAGATAAAATAAAAAGTAAATATTATTAACTTGCGGGTTACATAGTTAGTAATTAAAAGTCGACAAATTATGAATAAATTTCACTCTATACAAATTATTCAATGATAGTACTGAAACGAATCCCAGCGTCAGACGAGTGTGTAATGTATAATTGTGTGTGCGTGCGTGTGTAGAGTGTCACACAAGTGAAAATGAAAGTTTCCTCGGAACTCTCTGTCCACCGTCCTCTTAGGGCGGTGGACAGAGGTGCTACACTTGCAAGTAGAAGGTGCTACACTTGCAATAGTTCCAACCTCCAAGTGTAGCACCTTCTCTCCCTGCAACAGTTCCAACCTCCAAGTGTAGCACCTCCTCTTCCTGAAATTGTTCCAACCTCCAAGTGTAGCACCCCCTCATCTTGCAACAGCTCTAGCATCCAAGTGTAACACCTCATTACCCTGTAATAGTTCCAGCCTCTATGTATAAATTCCAGTTGAGTTTATTTTTTGTAAGGACTTAATTGTTAACCATATGGTACAAAAGTATATATAACTGCTCTGTAGTGTGTAAAATCTAATTCCCTGATGATGCCTTGTTTTATCTAGGTGAAAAGCTTTGGAAGTTTTTATATTTTTAATGAATGTATTTTTAACGTGTTTTTAGTTTTATTACAATAATGACACGTGTTTACAATTTAACTCTTAACTTGAGTTTCTTTATAAAATAATATATTGACTATAAATATGCTAATAATTGTGAGAAATTTAAAAATAGCTATATCTTGTCTTCCTTTAACAGCTATATAGTATTTATAGTCACTAGTTCAATCTTTATAAAATTTTAAAAACTTCAACGTGGAAAAATAACTTTGAGTAGCTCAAAATGGTTACCTTATTATTTCCCATGTGTTCTTTTTTTTGGATGCATACAACTAGTACCATGCTGCCATACTTGAGTATCCATATGAACTAAAAGAGTTGAATATTAATAGATTTAAATAGGGATGGTCCACTGTGCCCCGTCCTCCCCTATAATTTATAACAACCTTAAATATGATTTTTCAACGTTCTACGTCCAACCCTTTTTCAGCTATGCAAGATACAAAACACAAGCATACCTAGATATAAACGTTATTACTAAAAATCTTATAAAATCTAGAAGATCTCTAGAGGGAGAGGTCATATCAAAATAAAAATTAGAGGGGTGTACCTAGAAGATATTATAACAGTTACAAATAATATAAATTTGTAAAATTCTACGGCTAATTGATTAGAATTATGAGAGATACAGACACAGGCAAGCAAACATCACGAAAATTTTTGTAAATCGCGGATACCTCTTAAGTGAAAGGACATATCGAAACCAAAACTGGAGGTATACAGCTAACTATATGTTATAACAATCAATCACAAATATAAATTTGCATTACAGTCGAACCTCATTAACGTGAACACGCTTAACGTGAATTACTTTTAACATGAACTCTTTCCACATTCCCCGTCAAAATAAAGATTAGTTTAGTTTAGAAGATTAGTTATTGATAGCACGAACTACTGATAACATGAACAAATTTGTATTCCCCTTGAGATCCATGTTAACGAGGTTCGACTGTATTCTACAGCCAAACTTTTAGTTATTTATTTATTCCCTCGAGATAGAAAATCCATTTCGTAAATCGTTTTACAATACTTTCTTTGACTTTGTACAAAGAAGTAAAATAAAATAAAATAAATTTTGAAATTTTTACAAGAATGTAATTATTAAATTAGCCCGTTAGTAGTCGCTAGTTGGTCGATTTGCCGCCCATCCTTCAGTGTTGCGAGATTTTTAGTTCCCCATCATACTATAGGTATGGGGAACTTAGGTAATCGTGACAATTTTCGACCTCGGTTTTTTGACTTTTCTACACGTTTTCAGGTGCGAGGAATACGAAAAGGACAAAATTTCTATGGTGTCTGTCTGTAGGGTGTCTGTTAGTGTGTCAGTGTGTCAGTCCGTTATAGTGTGTTAGTCCGTTAGTTTGTTAGTCTGTTAACACGATATCTCACGAACAAATGATCGCAGACAGGTCAGATCAGTTTTAAAATATTACTTTCGACACTGGCAAGAACCCTATTCATTTGCAACATTCGAATTTAAAAACTTCGTAAGTTATTAGAAATTTACGATTTTCTTAACATGGGAGAATAGGACAAAAATTCACTTAAACGTGCATTTAATGGAAACTTTTTACTGTAAAAATGTCAGACCAGTTTTAAAATATCAGTTTTGATGCCGGAATGAACATCAGTAACTATAAATATGCTACTTTGGAAATTTCGCAAGTTATTGGAAATTTACGAACTTTTTAACATGGCAGTAAAGAGCAAAATTTCACATAAACGTCAATTTTGAGAGATATTTTCATCGTAAAGATGTCAGACTACTTTTGAAATATTATTTAGGACACTGGCATGATTATTAATGACTATGAATTTTCCAATATAAAGATTTCGTAAGTTATTGGAAATTTACGAATTTCTTAACATGGCTGAATAGAGCAAAATTTCACATAAACGTCAATCTTGAGGGATATTTTCATCGTAAAGATGTCAAACCACTTTCGAAATATTATTTAGGATACTGGCATGAATATCATAGACTACGATTTTTCCAATTTAAAAATTTCGTAAGTTATTTGGAATTTACGATTTACTTAACATGTCAGAATAAGGCAAAATTGAGCATAAATTTCCATTTTGAGGATCGTAAATACAGACAACTTCAAAATTACATTTATGATATTTGTTTGAACATGATTGAATACAAATATTCTAATAGGAAAATTTCGTAAATCATTCGTAATTTACGATTTTATCAACATAGCGAAATTGTAAATTTTTCATATAAATATAAATTTTGAGGATTATTGCATTGGAAATAGTAGGATGAAAACTAAACAACGGAATTGACCCTGTTAAAATAAATTAATAGATTAGAATAAGATATATATATCGAAGTGAACGGTGGATAGCCTATTAGGCGGGGATTTCATTCTGTCATAATATCAAGCTTTGGTCAAATTCATTTCTTTTAACATGATTATAATATGTCTCGCACTAGAAATTTATGAGAACATAAATATGATGGGGAACTGAGCAGAGTCCACCTATGCCAACTAGTTTCTTTATTCAATAGCCACCAAAAATTTTTAGAAGTGGCATATGATATACATAAAACGCGAATAAAATCAAAGAAACGTCGATAACATCACTTCTTAAAATTATTGGTGACAGTTAAATAAAAAGTGCGCAATCTGTAATAGGTGGTTCTGTCTATAGCGACTACTAACGAGTTAAGCAGTTTGTAAGATAATCACATTTAAAATTGAAAACTTTATTTCATTTTATTATATTTACTATTATTATTATTATTTTAATAGGAAGCATATCTCTGTGATTGATGATTGATTAAGGAAATATATCTGTAAACGGATAGCATTTAAACAGCCTATATTCAGTGATCCTTGTGCTACTATAAAAACAATGTACACGTGTTGTTACAGAGAAAATTTCATTTCAGCATAAAATTACAATGGAACTTCTTTCACTCATTCTCTCAAAATATAATAAATAAATAAAGCGATAAAGCTCTATTCAAAATGCAATATATCCTCTCTTTCAAACATCAACAACATTCCTCTTAATAACAAAAACCCACAAATGCATTCGTAATCAAATTTCAACCGTGTGAACGGAGCAGCGAAGTCAATATCCTTTTCTTCTTGCGGACAGCACCAATCCGTTGCATCGTTGCATCATATCCTTATGGACATCCATTCATCCTCGATATGATAGATCTTCCAACATCTTCCCATTTACATCATCACGTGGCTCTTAATATATCCTGTAAAATCCCGCGCGTCTTAGCATTCATTCATATACGGTCTGTTACACACCGGAACTACTCGGTTGCAGATGATTCTGTTGATGAAAATGAATTACCACTCATTGCTAATTCATCGTTTCTTCAGCTTTCGTAGTAAGTGTGACCTTCTTTCGACGGTTGACGTAAATGAATAGAGAAGTGTAGGTGCCCGTGACCAGCACTTCGATATATATGGTTTTATTTCACGTTTCGTTTACTGGTATATCAAGTTCCAACAAATATGAAGCAGGTTTGAAAAAAAAGATGGTTGCTGCTGTAATGTTTTATATTTAGGATAGGTGCTCCAGTGATTGGCATGCTCCAGTAATTGATATCTATCCGGCAATAATTAATAAATAAGAAAAAATAATAAAAATAATAAAATCATATATTTTACATATAAGAATTTTAACGTTTTATGCCAAACACTAATAACTAGTAAAATGAATAACTAGCAGTGTCAAACACTGGAACATAGGGGGCCAATTACTGAAAAAATGAAAAACTGGCAATGTCAATAACTGGAACTTTGAGTGAATGTCAAATAAAAATACATAAAAAAAAAAAATAATAATAATAATTGTTATCGAATGTATATATTTTAACATATATGTGATTCTGAATGTTTTTCATACCATATGTACTAACTTAAAATTTCTAAAAATATTTTCTGATGACTAGAACATTAAAAGCATCAGAGATTGCTCTAAAAGTATCAATCACTGCTGCACTTACCCCATAGAATTTTTTTTTAATTTTAAGAAAGGAAAAAAATCCTTTTTTTTTTTTTTTTTTTTTTTTTCTTTTTAGGGTTTTGAACATTTTAAAATTCTGAAAAATTCGATATATTGTGATGTGTTGTATTCGCCGCTTGTCTTCTCTTGGGACCCAGACCTGGGTGGGATACCATCCATGCGAAGTCTTTCTAAGGAGTCTTAGTTCATAATTACACGAGTTTTTGAGAAAACTAATTAAAAATACGAACAGCTAGGCAGACAAGAGCGACCTGGAATCGAATCCAATCCGACACCTCTTCTCTCCTAGCTTTCAGAGCAGCAGAACTTCTCGGCCAGAAAAATTCAATAAATATACATAAAATAAATGGTTTCATTTAAAGTACATTAACAAGTACAATTTGTTAAAAAATATTTTCCGTTAAAATAGAAGTACCCAATGGGCTAAAAATAAATTGCAACAAATTCGTACGATGTCGCTTGTATGCTGCACTCGAGCCTACATTTTTACTTGACAAAGGGTTATTATTATTTTTTTCCCCGAATTCGTGGAACATGGTTAAAAAGTTTATTTATTTACAAATTTTTACAATCAGATTTTTAGTGAATTTCATTACCACAGCACTTTGATTTATAAGTGATTTTGCCGAGAGGTTACAGAGTTTGTGCCTCACCAAAACGAGCTCTATTTTTCTTAGAAATGCATAAAGTTACATTTGGTTGCAGTAAGACATGAATATGTTGCTGAGACGGAGAATCGATTTCTCCTTTAAAAATTGTAATGTTATATTGAATTGAGAAGAATTCTTATTTTATGGTATGGTGTGAGAGGCAATTATTCTCTTAAACAAAAAATCTCTCTCTCTTTGTAAAATTTTAAATTTCGGGTCCATTTTTGTGAATTCTTTATTTATTTTTATGGGGGGGGGGGGAATCTTGTAAACCTTTATTTTAGCAGTCACTATATAATGTTTAATATCAGAAAGTTACTAGTATTTCATTAAACCAAATATGGCATTCATTTGAAATATATAACACTAAAAAATGGAAAACATTTTGTAACAAAATCATTTTTATAAAAATAAATTTTGTGTAAGGTTTATTTCTATGAATCTGAATTTTGTAAAGGGGTCTATTTTTATGGATCTGATTTTTTTGAAGGGGCTCATATAATAGATTTGAATTTTGTGAATGCTCAAATTTTTGCATAGTTCGACCTCTAGAATTCCTGATTATTAGTACGTTCCCCAATTCCGAAACTCAATAATGTCTACACAACTTGTTGCATAAAACATTTCGAATTAAGTTAAAGCTTGAAGAAAATTACGTTTGATTGTGCCAAAATCTTAAAACATGTTTGAGATTTAAAAGAAAAAAAAAAAAAAAAAAACTGATTTTTTCTATAAAAATTCGCATACAGAGAAAGAGATGAATTCAAGTAATTTTTCAGAGGAAGGATCAGCGGAAGAAGAATAATTATCCGCTCGAATTTTTAAATTTTCTATTCATTAATGGTTTAGTAGAACAAATCGTTCCCATCCCCTTGAAAATCGATATTGCCCTCGTGTTAGGTTGCAAAACTCCTTCCTGAAAAATAAATAAAATCAGAAAGATTAAATGTAAACCACGGAGAACTCAGAAATCCATATGTCTAGAAGACAAACACGACCTGAATTCGAACGTAACACCTCCAGTCTACCAGGGGGGGTGGGGGGGAATGGTGGAGAAAACCAAATTTATTTTTTTTAAACACATTTTGTCATTTTATCAGTAATTAAGTACAATTAACCAAACAAATTTGTTTCGATTGGCGAAAAGTATATGGTTCAAAGAAGAGTCATCACTGTCACTGGACGCTAAGCTACAATATAAATTCTTCTATAAACAACCAATCAGCCAGAGATGTTCTCCTTTTGATTCTGGTTACAAAACTTTTGTCAAGGCTATATCAACAAAAAATTTAGGTGATCTGAAACTTTTGTTGATCCAACATTTTCTTAAAAAGAAGAAAAAAAAGAAGAAGAAAAAAAAAAAACTTTTTTATTTCTAGCAGAAACTTTCTTCTCTTAGATATGACGACAGCGTTGTGAGCGAAGAATTCTGTTATGTCATTTTGATATAAATATTGTTAATATTTATTTCTTATAAAAAAGTATTTTAGAAAATAGTTCTTCGGCATGTTCACGTAAAAACGTTAAAACCAAGGTTAGAAATTAGAATGTCTAATTAGAAATTCTGAGGAAGTTCTGAATTAGGTATATTCTTAGAAGGGGGAGGGGGGGGGGTAATCCCACTGCTTGAGAAATTAAATCGCGTGAAACTTTACTCATATAATATCAGCTCTTAGTCAGTCTATTTTTATTTGTGAAAGTCAGGTGTCAATGGCAGCTAATTATTTTTTCTTAGTTGCCATAATTTTCTTCTTAGGCGTAATTTTTAAATTTGTTATTGGGATCATAACAGGATACAATTTTTTTTTTTTTTTTTTTTGTTTACTTATAATAAATACAAATACAAAAGTTAAACATGAATACATTGAAATTTTTAAAAATTAAAAATTTCCTTAAAACGAGAAAAAAAAAAAAAATTATATAAAAAATTTACCATATATATATATATATATATATATATATATATATATTTAATCTAGTCAAAAGTTAGGCATCAAAAATGACGACTGAGTGTCATTTTATGGTTGTCAAACTTAAACTTCTAGGTTGGAAAATACGTCTAACGACTGCTAATTTCGAATCCTGGTTAAAACGAATGAATTCGCTACGAAAAGTTGACTTTCAAAATAACATAAATTTTTCATTTACGTTTTTGTGTAGTTAAGTGGAACTCAGGATTCAGAAACTGACGAGGAAAAAGAGAGACAAATAAATCAAATTCAAAATCCTAAAAGAACCTACTTAATTTTAAAATGCACATAGTGTGAGGAGAAAAATGGCAATAATTACAAAATATTTAAAAAAATAATTGATTTACAAACATTAAGTTAAAATAAAATATTAAAATACTTTTATAAAATATACATATTCATTAAACTGAATATAATTAATGTAACAGCAAACACAGCAAAAGTACATTAATCCTACTTTTAGTAACACTCTTTCTATACAGAAATTCTTAAATGGGAAAAAACAAATAAAATCCTCAAATTTTATAAGATCTCGAAAAAAACGTTTTTAAAATATTGGTATACAGGTTTTATTCATATCATTAATATGCTAGGATTAATAAGTTAAATAATAAATATGCACAAATGAAACGTTTAAAACAATACTGTCTTAAAAATATTCTAGGGAGAAAAAGAAAAAAAAAAAAAAAAAAAAAATCTCACTGCTTGAAAAATTAAATCGCGCAATACTTTCATATAATAACACTTCACTGTAAAAAATAGGCTCTTAAAAATAAGTATATATTGTCTCAAAATAGCTCCGAAATAATATACACTTAAATTTGAAAACCCATGTACTCATTTTTGAGTACATTGACATATCAAACATGGTGATATTGGCATTCTTATTGGTCAACCCCATTTTTGAGCATGTCAGTATACTCAAAAATGAGTACATGGGTTTTCAAATTTAAGTATATATTGTTTCGGAGCTATTTTGAGACAATATATACTTATTTTTAAGAACCTAATTTTTACAGTGTTCTCAGTCAGTCTATTTTTGTTTTATAACGGGATTCTAAATAAAATTACGCGGTTACAGTAGCTTTAATATTTTAGTTTAATTTCATTTTAGAATTTTGTACTTAATTGTAAATCCTTTACAAAGATAACACAGTTCAAAATTACAGTTTTTTTTTTTTTTTTCATTACCGAAAAAAAGTTAAAAATAGCGAAAAAATTATAAACTACGAACATGTAGAGATCAAAAGATATTTAGGTAAAACAAGTTCATTGACACCAGAAAACACTGGAAGATAAAACAGACACATAATAAATAAAATCTGCTTTCTTGATTCAGAAGGCCAACTTCTGATTAGATTTTGTCGAGAGGGTGAAAAAATGGTGCCATCAATTCCATAGGCAATAATTTTCTGCAATTGTTAAAGTGGGTGACATTTTTTTTATTTCTTTCAACAAGCTGTTCCTCTTTCTATTAAGAATAGTATTAATAATTTAGATGTACTGAATCTATTAATTTTTACTTTGTAAAGTCAGTTTAGCCTTGGGCGCGATGACAGAAATAATTACAGTTGTCAAGAAAATTGCAGTTTTTTTTTTTTTTTCACTTTAGCGAAAATAGATGCTTGGAATTCTATTTTTAGTTAGTACACGTAGTAACTTCGGATTAAATTAAAATTCCAATTATTATCCTCGTGGGAGAGGATAATCAGATTTTATTTCAAGCCTGGCTCCATTCATAGATAAAGATGCCTTGAACTTTTTAATTGTGCTCGGAATATGACTTTTTGATTACTTCTGCTCGGCTTTAATTCCATAAAAGTAAAAATTAATATTGAACATTAAACGAATTAAACATGAAGGAAAACTAAATATAAATGCAAATTAAAATCCTTAAGAGGTGAATAACCCTATTTCATTTTAATTCGGCTTGATTCATAGAGTTTTCTTTAATATTTTATGCCGGTAGGACGGACTCTGATTTTTTTTCGGTTATTTCCATAAAAGCGGAACTTGGTATTAGGCATAAAATTAATTAAACACGAAAGTGGGTTCGTATTAAATTTAAACTCATAATAAAATCTAGCATCGTGACAGATAACTCGATTTCACTGGAACCGGCTCAATTCACGACATTCGGGGATAAAGTCGGCATTAATTATTTTTCTTCTCTTATGCGGGAGGATTGACTCAGAATTTCCTTGGCTTTATTTTCATAAAAATAAATAAATGCTGGCATTAAACATACATGACAGTAATATTGCATGAAGGAAGACTAGGATCAAATTAAAATTTTGCATCGGAGAAAATAACCCAAATGTTTTGGAACCTGACCCAATAATAATATAGCTATATAACGTTGGCATTTATCTTTTTATACGGGTCAGATTGATTTTGAATATTTTTTTTTCTTTTTCATTTATAATTCCATAAAAATACATAATACTAAGCACGAAATCTATTATACAGATAAGATAACTGATTTTAAATTAAATTCAAAGCAAAGTTATAATTCTGCTTCGGGAGGGATAACACTATTTCGTAAAAATCCAACTCTATTCGCAGATAGTACTTTGGTGTGTGGATAAAAGTCTGTCGTAAGGATGAAACAACCTGAAAACTATGTTACTTCCAGGCAGAATGAAAGGCAGGGAGAAATGTATTAATTATATATCAAATGGGTATTATTAAAAGTATTTATTTGTTATTATAAAATTGATATATGGAAAGTTCTTACTAATACATATTATAAGGGGAAAATATTCATTCAAAATAAGAAATTTCTATGAAAACAAAATAATTTAATTTGAAATTCAGAGAAAGAAAAAATTTTTAAACTTTGAATCAATCTAAAACCGGAGATCGAAAATTTTCAAGAATCCAATAATAATTTTATGAAATTCTAATTCAAATTAGAAAGGAGACTACTACTACAATTTAAAGAAGATAAAAGCAAATATTATCTTTTGAGCATAAAACCTAAAATACAGAAGAATGACTGAAAATTAATATAGATGCTGGCCAAACACTTTACATACAAATATAAGTTAATTTTCGGGATGGAAATGGAACATCCAGGCCCTGAATACCCAATAGGCACGAGAAGCATGTGCTTCCCCTGGAAAATTTTGAAAAGGCTCCAAATTAAGCAAAAAAATGGGCCCCAAATTGTAAGCTTGTGGTCTAAAATTATTGTCTGATTATAAAACGTCACAGTCCTACCTGACTGCACATCTAGAATAGATTATATAGGATATATGCTAATAAAGCTTTTACACATTCATTTATAATGGAATAATTTCATATATTGTGGTGAATATAGGCTTTCACCAGTTTATATCTTGGTACAAAAATCAAGTGAATTTGCTTGTCTATGTTTTAAGCGAATTTACTTGTCCTCAATTCCAGGTAACTACAAAATTTAATGAAAAATTTATAAATTTTTCAAGATGTTTGTATGAGTCTTTAGACCAAGAAGTCAGTGGGGGCCCCCCACATGGATTTGTGCTTCCCCTCAATTGTAAGGTTAATCGGGCCCTGGGAACATTTGATAACAATTTCAAATGCTCTTGCAATTATTTAACTCATCTGTCGTAAATTTCACGGTTAAATTGAAATGAGTCAAGAGAAAGCGAAAATGATTAAAGAAGAAATAAAACAAACGGCAAAAGTGAAATCAGGGGAGGAAATGGTGTTAGGGATGGGAATCAAAAATTGGTGAAGAACAAAAAATAAAAAAATAAAATAAAAATAAAAATAAAAAAATAGAATTGCTGAATTTGTTTAAATAATCCGCAAGAAGTTCCTTGACTTAAAGTACTTTCAATATGGTCATTACTACACTGAGAAAAAAAAAAAAAAAAAAAATATATATATATATATATATATATATATATATATACCGTCTTCCTCTAGAATGAATAAGTGGCCATTTTCTAAATCCCTTAACTAGAAATATAGATTTCCGAGCTATGCGCATAAAGCACGCCATTAAACTGAATAGACGAAATGATCGAGAATTTCTAGTTTACATATTTCTAGATGGTGAAAGAATATTCTGAATATTTTGCATTGCGAGAAATTCTCGGTTGATTTCCTGGAATTGGGTAATAAACCTAGATTATAGTTGCTGAAACCCGCCTCTTGTAGTCTCATTTATTTGCAGAGATTTTTAAATAACTTTGCCTTCGATAATATAGACAAACGTTCTAGAATTCTAATAGGGGCTTCTAGAACTCGCTGTCCAAGGGGACTGGAATTTATAAGGATTACATGGAACTATTTTTTCTAGAGCCACAATTTAGATTTTAGATGTCAGTTATAGAATTTTTTCTCAGAGTGTAACTGCAAAATGCAACATAGTGATTTTAGTATATTTTTAAACGCAATAACAAAAAAAAAAAAAAAAAAAAAAAAAAATTACATATGCCTTGATAGTTCCATTCCAATTTTCTCACGGTTCGAGATTTTTACTTTCCGAACACTATAGTGAGGAAAGTATTGTAATCATGTCAAAAATCCGAATTCGAGATTTTGATGTTTCTATACGTTTTGAGGTCCCCTGAGTCCGTTTTCACTATTTTTACGATGATGTATGTATGTGTGTGTGTATGTGTGTATGTGTGTATGTGTGTATGTATGTATGTTTGTGAACACGCTAGCGTCTAAAGGCTTTGTTCGATTAACCTGAAAGTTGGTACGTATATTGTAAGTCACCATAGTACGAACCCTATAGATTTTGGTGAATCTAGCACTTATAGTTTTTTTACAGGGACACAAAGAAAAATTCTTTATCATTATGGCCTATGGGACCAAAATCTTAAAAGTGCGATAGCATCTAAACGCCTTATTCAATTGAGCAAAAATTTTATACCCATATTATAGGTCACAGATACTCAATCTGTATAGATTTTGGAGAATCTAGCACTTATAGTTTTTTTACAGGGACACAAAGAAAAATTCTTTATCATTAAGGCCAATGGGGCCAAATTTTTAAAAGTGTGATAGCGTCTAAACGCCTTATTAATCTGAGCAAAAAAATTGTACACATGTTATAGGTCGCATTTGCACCAACTGTATAGATTTTGGTGAATCTAGCACTACAGTTTTTTTACAGGGACACAAAGAAAAATTCTTTATCATTATGGCCTATGAGACCAAATTATTAAAAGTGCGATAGCATCTAAACGCCTTATTCAATTGAGCTGAAAATTTGTATGAATATTATAAATCACTGTTGCACTAACTATAAGCATTTTGGTGAATCTAGCATCTATAGATTTTTACAGGGACAAAACGAAAAATTCTTTATCATTATGATCTAAGGGCTCAAAGTTCAGTAGCGTTAAATAAAACCTCGTGTGATATATGGAGAAAAAAACACTCTATTATGGTTTTCTCTCTTTTGTTTGTTTGGCAATTCCTCTTTCTTTATTTTATCTACAAAACTGTTAGTTACTCAATGTTCGGAAAGTCGAGTGGAGTCACTCCAGATTTTTTCTTATGATTAACGCTTTCGAAGTTTAATTCAATTTATAATACATTTCAGAAAATATATATATATTGAATTATCTTTTTTTTTTTTTTTTTTAATTCGGATTTGGAAAAAAAAGGAATAAAAAAAGGTAAAAGAGATTATTTTAGTCAGATTTACCTTTTCCCCCCTTTCCGGAGTTCTGTTTCTTAAATACAATTTTTTGAACATATCGCGACTTTTAAGTTAATGAACAATTTAAAAAATACATTTTAATATTTTATTTCCCTAAATAAATAAACATTTCTAATCTTTAATCTCGAAAAGAAGTATTAAAATTAATTTAATTTTTTTTTTTATTTTTTTTAAATGCACACTTATCTAAAAGGTGACATGTGCAAAAAATCTAATTCAAAAAACAGAATTTGGAAAACTTCATTTCTGAATATGATATTATTATAATACGAAGCACCCAAAATCCCTTAAGATAACGTGGGAAAAGAGAAAGATTAAATCTGACTAATGTGCAACTTGTTATTATTTATTATTACATTTAAAAGAATATTTTAATTCCTCGTTAATAAAATTTAACATTCAATTCAAATATAGAAAAATAATGCAAAATTAATAAATTAACACGTTCTTTTCAATTAAGCATTAATTAAATAACCTTTAATGTACATAATAAAATTTAACCTTCAAATATAGAAAAGGAATGCAAAATTAATAAATTAACCCGTTCATTGATTGATAAAAATTAACACGTTCTTTTGAATTAAGTATTAATTAAATAACTTTTATTGAAATTTTATTTTTCCGACTGAGTGAAAATAATGCTTCGACCGGGACTCGAACCCCGGATCTTTGACTTAAAGGCCAAAGCTCAACCAATTGAGCTATCCAGGCCGACATCCCGGTCAGCATTACTCACTCAGACAACCTTTTTGGCAGAAACAATCTGGTCTATCATTTAGATAGCTCAACAGAAATAAGCCGCAGGAAATGGAAAACACCATTAAACAATGGGAGAATGAAATACATTTTTTAAATAAATCACACAATTAACTGTGGAAGAAAATCATATTTATTGAAATTTTATTTTTCCGACTGAGTGAAAATAATGCCTGGACCGGGACTCGAACCCCGAATCTTTGACTTACAAGGCCAAAGCTCAACCAATTGAGCTATCCAGGCCGACATCCCGGTCAGCATTACTCATACTGTGGAAGAAAATCATATTTATTGAAATTTTATTTTTCCGACTGAGTGAAAATAATGCCGGGACTCGAACCCCGGATCTTTGACTTACAAGGCCCGGAGCTTTGGCCTTGTAAGTCAAAGATCCGGGTTTCGAGTCCCGGTCCAGGCATTATTTTCACTCAGTCGGAAAAATAAAATTTCAATAAATATGATTTTCTTCCACAGTTAATTGTGTGATTTATTTAAAAATTGTAAATAACTTTTAATATACATACATATATATTCGAAAAAAAAAGCAAATGAAAACTGTCCCTTCTCGATTTGCATTGATTGAAAATAGTTATTTACAGATGACTTTTTTTTTTTTTTTTTTTTTCAAAATCTTCATTTAAAATTGCATTTTTATCGAACTTATAATAAACATATAAATATAATTACAAATATAATATACCTTATTATAACATATAAATGTATTTTGTCAATGAAAAGGAAAAAAAAAAAAAAAAATCTGGTTGCTGGACTCGATTAATGTACAATATAAATAAATAAAAATCAAAATTTAAAAATACCTGGAAACTTAAACAGTAAAATACAGCTAATTAACAGGAGGGCAATAATTCAAAACATTTGATGAAAATCGATTGAATGCGATAAATTTAATAAAGCAACATTAAATAATTATTTAAATCCAGTTTTTTTGTTGTACAGAGCGGATAAAGAGAATTTTAGAATATTCAAAGCACAATTATTTTTTTTTTTTTTTTTTTTTTTTTTTAATTTATCTATAACTTAAATATAAAAAGACTTTAGAAAATTTTGATTTTAATTAATAATTAACATTTGATTTTTTTTAGCATCATTGTATTAATAATATACTTCATGTTATAAATATATATATATATATATATCAGGGTTGGCAAGTTTCTTCCAAGGTGGAAAAAACCGCGGAAAAAACCATGGAAAAAACCGGCCGGAAGAAATAGGTTTCTTCCAAGTGGAAGAAATGGAAGAAACTGTTTTTCTTAAAAATTTATCCCATAAATTGCTAGATTTGTAAGATACAATGGATGCATTTGTCTTATAAACAACTTTAAGTAACTTTAATTATACCTTTAAAAATTTAATTACATATTTAATTAATTATGAGACTTTTACCGAAGTGATCTTCGGTATCTGATAATCACGTTCCAAAATACTCAAAATTCAGTAAAAAAATCAATTTCAATTTAAAAAGTGTAAAGTTTTATAATTTATTATTTAGACAATTTTATTTTTTTAACTGGTAATAAATAATAGTTTGTATCACTTGCTTATACTTTCTGATAAAACAGCTCTTAACAAACATTCAGTTAATTAAAAGAGCCAGTATTCAATAATTACTGTATTACAAAATGTCATCAAAAAATTCATTTTCCTAATACAGTACAGTGAAAAAGAAATTTACATCTCATATTTCAAATAAATTCACATTTCTCACATTTTTACTTTTTTTTAATCAGATTTTTAGCTTAATCCTTGCTTTGAAACTCAACTTGAGAGGGGGGGGGGTAACATTCTTGTATTTATTATCCTGCAATTCATACAGACTAGTGCTTAAAACAAATCACTATTACATCAATGTTTAACAAAATTAATCAGTGATGAATATTATTTCCGAACTTTCAAAAATATTTAGTTTCATATTTTTTAAATATGTTTGTTTACATTTTATAGGTACCTATTATTTGAATATGCTTAAATTATTTATCATATATGAATGTGATCGATTAGTTTTATTAATATTGAAGAAATACTTTATTCTAAAATTTATTAGAAATCGTCTTTCCATTCTGATGTCTATTCTCATGAATTAATAATAACTGACTGTATCTGTAAAAGAAAACTGTAAACAAAGGCAATGATCTCTAATCTACAAATTCCTATAATCCGCACAACCTCTAGACAAAATTTTTGAGAGTTAGAGGGAGTTAAAAACTGTAAAACAAATGAAATGTTTTTTAGAGTAGTTCAATACTGCACTTTATTTTTCAACTTAAAATAGATAAATACAGACTATGCCTTTTTTTTTTTAAATCCTAGAGAACTTGCAGGAGAGTTTAAAAGTAGGTATATTACTTATTGATACAGTTTACCAGCTTCGAGTTTATACAAAAAATTGTATCCTTTAAAAAAAAAAGTGCAAATATTATGGTTAATTCCGTAATTTTTATCACTTGTACTGTCTGAATGTATACTAATATGAGATAGTATATATGCAAAAAGTTCTAAAAATATCAGCATTGAAAAGTAAAAACAAATCACTTATATATATTTAGTGTTTGTTATAAAATAACTTATTTTTCTAACAATATTTTTAATATTAATTGGATTATAGTTTAGATTTGACATTATATTTATGCTTTGAGTTTATATAGTTCATAAATTTTAATTTCGAACATTTGTTTTGTCTTCTGGTTAGTTTCTTCCATTTCTTCCAGTTTCTTCCATTTCTTCCAGTTTCTTCCGGTTTTTTCCAGTTTCTTCCACTGTCCTGGAAGAAACTAGTTTCTTCCGGAAGAAACCCAACCCTGATATATATATATATATATATATATTCATCAAAACGCGGAAAAAACGGACAAAAACTGATAAAACCCAAACTCTTTAATAAAACCCGAAAAAATAACCTACTGGGCTGGGTTTTTTCCAACCACCTTTCTGATCAATAATAATAATAAAACAATATACATAGATAGAATAACTTATTGATAGATGAAATAATAAAAAAATAATTAGCATATACCAAATTAAAGAAAATCATAATCAAAATCACAGAAAATCGTAAATTATAATATACTGATTGGAAAATAATTCGTAAGTTGCCCCTGTAATTTCGCTTTTCTAGCATAACAAATACACTTTTCTAGCATAAAGCAGAAATCGTAAAATGATCATCTTTAAAAAGAGGCTACTTAATAAATGAGTATTACATTAAATATTATACATTGCAAAGCTGACATTCTTCTTTTTAATCGATTATCACACATGAAATAAGACGATGGAATTTAATAGCGAGATTCAATAAATTAATTCATACGATTAACAATATTGAATGTTTTAGAATGGGAAAATATATTTAAAACACAAATATGGTTGTGAATGTAGTTCTATGGCTATAGTTTTAGTTAGTGTCCTAAAGCGGAGTGGATTGTCCTCCATGGAGGGTTTTTCTAAAGGGTCTTTACTCGTACTTATAAAAATGCATATATGAGACAAAGTATGTTATAATAATAATTATTAATAAAAGAAAAAACAACTATATAATTAAACACTTTCGTTTATCAATAATTTTAAAAGTTATGAGTCAAATTATGTAATATTAATTATTATTATTAAAAGAAAAGAAATAAACTATGATAATAAAACACTTTCGTTTCCCAATAAATTTATAAGTTACTATATGACTCAAAGTATGTTAGAATTATAATTAACATTGTTAAAAGAAAAAAAAAATCATCTATGATAATAAAACACGTTGGTGTCCCAATAATTTTAAAAGTTATGATATGAGTTAAGGTATGTTATAATTATTATTATTATTAAAAGGAAAAAAAAAAAAAAAGCAACTGAGATAATAAAACATTTTCATTTCTCAATAATTTTAAAAGTTATGAGAAAAGTATATAACAATAATAATTATTATTAAAAGAAAAAAAAATCATCTATGATAATAAAAAAATTTTGTTTCCCTGTAATTTAAAAAGTTATGAGTCAAATATGTTATAATAATAATTATTATTATTATTAAAAGGGGGAAAAAATCAACTATGGTAATAAAACACTTTCGTTTCCCAATAATTTTTAAAGTTATAATTTCAATCAAATTAGTTTCATACATCTCATCTCACACATGAAATTTAAACTGTGTTAAATAAGAAGAAACATAAAACGATGTATAATACTTATTGTGATCATTAAGGTTTTTTTTTTTTTTTTTTTTTTTTTTTTCTAATTTCAGAGCAGTGAATTTAAAGTACAAAAAAAGTGTTGCAGAATTCTAGTTCTAAAATCAAACTCCAAATGGAGCAAAGTGATCAGAGATTTTACCGTCTGCAACAAAAGGAACAATTTCTTCTTTTCTGGCCGGTGATAATATATATACTGCATGATTAGTATTTTTAAAACTATATTATTTAATTGTGATCATTACTACATTAATTTATTATATTACTATGATAAAAATGAACATTTTAAAATACAAAAATATAATTTAAGTGCAAATATGCGTCAAAATAAGTGATAATAATAATTATTAAGAAAAACAAATAAATAAATAAACCTACAAAAATAATAAAATTTCCGTTTTCTATCATTCATCTGACGCGACATAATTATAAATAATGCAAAATAAGAATAAATGCAAAAACAACGAAAATTAATTATTAAGAAATTTGCATTTTTCGCATTTTTCTAATTAATCGCCATATTTCATCTATTTAAAAACAATTATTACTCTATCAATTTATACGATTAATAACATTGAATATTTTAGAATAAGAAATTATAAATAAAATGCAAGTATGAATCAAAGGGCATCATTATAATGATTATTATAAAAAAAAACCACCGAAACAAAAGATTTTCTTTTTCCAAATAATTTAAAAATAAAATATAATCTCCAGTCGGATGGATTATTGTCATTCATTTAATGCCTACTAATTACAAGTAGTGCAAAATGAGAAGAAATGCAATACAACGGGGGAAAAGTTATTTTATTCAAGACATTAAAATTTCCTTCACAAACACACACGAAAAATAAATAAATAAATATAAAATAAAAATGTCCAGATTGATATAAAATATTCTATTTCCAAACGGTGCAAGACAATTGCGTTACTTTGTTACTTATCAATCTGTAACAAAAGGACCTATTGCCCACTACGGCCAGTATTCTAATATTCTAATTAATTCTATAACTAACTATATAATTTAGTTTTCATTATTACTATATTAATTTATACGATTAATAATAATGAACATTTTACAATGAGAGACTATGATTAACACTTGAATATCAGTCAAGTACATTGTAATAAAATAATGATTATTATTATAAAATCAACTAACCGAATAAAAAAAATTTGTTCGCAATATAATTTTATTGCTATTATTATTATTAATCTCCAGTTAGATCGATTAATTACATTCAACTCCCACTAATTATAAGCACTATGAATTAAAAAGCTCAAAACAGCGAAATATAATTATTCTCAATTAAGTTTTATAATTTCAGAACAGTGAATTACAAGTCCGTTTACACACACACCCAAAAAAAAAAAATAATAATAATAATATAAATAATTAAATAAATAAAAATCACTACAAAATTCTAGAGTTCTAAAATTTGCTAACTCCAAGCGGAGAAAAGTGATCCGGTCATTTTTACCGTCTATCTCAAGCGAGCTCATTTCCTCCATTCCGATCGTAATAATTAATAAATATATTGCATAGTTAGTATTCTTTTCTAATTTATTGTCACATTTTACCTAAAGCTCTATTATTTAATTACTATTACTCTATTAATTTATATGATTAAAGACAATGAACACTTTAAAATGGAAAAATATAATTAAAGTGAAAATATGAGTCAAAGTACGTCGTAATAATGATTACTGTTATAAAATATTTATCAAAATAAAGCGCGTCTGTACTCAAAAGAATTCTAAATTGTTATATAATATTCGATCTAATTTCATTCATCTGATGATAAATTATTCATTATTAGTACAAAATAAAAAGAAATGCAAAATTACGCAAAATAATTATTATGCAAATCTTAGAGCAGCATTTGCGATTTTCTTTTCCACAAACAAGGATGCTACAAAATTTCAGAGCACTAAAATTTGTCTACTCCAAACGGAGCAAAGTAATCGGGTGATTTGTATTCTCTACTACTATAGGGAACCTATTTCCGCCTTTCGGATGGTATGGATAATATTTTAAAAGCTGTTTTATGTATTGCATACTTATTCTTTTAATTAATACTCACATTTCATTTAAAGCCATGTTTTTATTAAAAAAAAAAAAAAAAATTAGATGCTAATAAAGAAAATTTTAAAAGATCAATTTTATAGTAAAATAGCTTAAATAATTATATGCGTTAATATATTCCACAATCATGTACCATGATTTTTATAAATCCTTCAATATTTTATTTTTTTCTCTTTCCGAAACTTAATACGCACATAAAATGTTGATATGTTAGAGATAAATCTTTTGACGCTATTTATAATAATATATAAAGTCTTTAATTCGAATAATGGACACAAATCTCTCCCACGTAAAAGAGATTCATAAGGCTTTTATCACGTCTCCTTAAAGAGATCGTGATAAAATTATATTTATTATAAAATATGTATATATAATAAATAAATATATATATCATTACTAATGTATTATTTCCATTTGCTATATTGCCAGTCACATGAAACCATTATTTCTAGAAACAATAGAAATTTAATTTTCTATTTTCTGCATATTGCCGGTCATATTATGACTTCTATATAAACGATACAGATTCTTAAAATGATAGATGAGAAAATATGCAAATTATTTGAATTTATTCTTCATAAATGTTGAGGGGTCGATCCACGTTTTAAATTTTGGGTCCCCTTTTGTGAAAAACAAAATATTTTTGTGAAATTTTTATTTATTTTTGTGAAAAATATATTTTTTTCCATTTTAACAGTCATTCTAAAAACAAAATCTTGTGAAGGGCTCATTTCATAAATTTGAATTTTGTGAAGGGTCCCCTTTTATGGATTTGAATTTTGTGAAGGGGCAGCAAAGGGGACCCAATTTTTGCCTGGATCAACCCCAATGTTATACACATTTAATTTTAATTTCATTCTACATACTCATTATGCAATTTTTTGCAGCTTAATAAAATAATAAATAAATTAAATTAAATTACAATAATTGCTCTGTTAGAAATGCCACTTTTAGTTCTTTTTAAATTATAACAAATTTAGCATTCTGAACGTTGCCAATTTGCAAGATTACTTAATACAATAAAAATTAAGGAAAAATAAAATAAAAATATTTTAGTAGGAATTTTAATTTTGGACTTAAAAAATAAACCTTTAGCGAATTTCAGGATAAAGAGCAGTCGAAGCCCACGTGGTGATGAAACAGAAACAAAAATACTGAAGAAAGTTACTTACGTGTTTGTTTTTGAAGTTTACGTCGCCCTTCTTCTTCCACTAGAGGAGGTCTAAGTCTTTTGCGCTCTCCAGCAGACGATGCATATGCTAATTTACAGGCAATCACAATAAATAAAATATTCCAAAATGCTTTCAGAATTCCCATCGTTATTTGTATTTAAAGTTACAAAAAAGACAAAGAATAATAATATATTTCTCTGCTATGCAAAAAAAAAAGCAGACAATAATCAAATATCGTTATTACTTCGTACGAGAAAAATATTTTTTAAAATTTTTAGCATCCTTTAAACATACGGAAGCATTCGATAGAATAAAAACTTCGTATTGACGAAGAAATCGAAACCAAGATTTATCAGGGAGCTCAAGAAAAGAGCAGACGGTTTCAGCTCGCGGCTAAGACGGAATAAACTTCGCTTTTTTCTCCCTGCTAAGTATGGTGCGAGCCCGCGACATGTGACGTCACCGAATAAATGGGCGCCACCAGTGTTTCGCACGATGAATCCATTTCGACAAAGTTATCCCTCTGTTTGGCGGCCATCTAAACGATACTCTTTTTTCATATTTGGCGGTAAGAAAGGGACTCTGAAGGTTGAATGGAAGACTTTTTCTCACACACAGCGGATAACGAGTAATTGATGCTCCGAGTCGGACGAGCATCGGCAATTATGTTCGCGTGCTGTGACTTCCGGAAATTTAAGGCGATAATGCTCCGTCCGCATCACTGATAGAATTGAGTGAATGAATAATTTTTAGATCTGTTAAAGTCGAGTGATATTGCAGATGAGCGTTTGATTTTAGACTAAGAAAGGTTTCAAGGCGTATTTAAAGAGAATCGGTTGTATTTGGAAAAATGTCTTTTAAAACAATATGACTTTTTATAACCACAGAATTTAATTTACGTTATTAATACCAATAATTTTGTGTGTGTAAAAGAAAAAAAAAAAAAAGATTTTTTTTTTTTTTTTTTTTTTTTTTTTTTTTGTGACTGATCCTAGACAAAAGAGATGATATTCAAGGCGTATTTTCATAGAATGGAGAAATTTAGAAAAATATTTTTAAGCGCTACAAATTTTTTACATGACAAGTTATAAAATTTTATTTTCAAAGGAATTGAACAAATAAAATGTAATTGAACTTAAATTTTAATAAGTGTAATACTTTCTACTATTATTACCATTTTCCCCAATAAATAGAATAAATTGAAGAAAAATAAAATTTCCCTTTCAAAGGAATTAATTATTTAAAAATAAATACTATAACAGCCATTACTATGCGACACAGACGATTGAAATCTATATGTAAAGAGAAGTGTCTGTCTGTGTATCTGCGTGTGTGTTCGTGTGTCCGCGTTCTGGAGCTAAGGCTGTTGGTCGCAGAGCTACAAAACTTGGCAAAGAGGTAGTTTGGACCCTGAAGGAGTGCACTTCATCGAGATTTTTTCTTTTTTTTTTTTTTTTTTTTTTCTTAAATTATTTAATTTTTTTTTTCCAATTTTTTCCATTTATTTTTATTTATTTCCTGTTGTTTGTTTCATTTTGTAATATTTATTCTTTCTTAACAACTGTATACGTCGCATAGCAACGATGTTACACAATTTTTTTTTTCATTTAATTAATTAATTAATTTAAAAAGGATTTCTTTTCTTTTCTTTTCTTTTCTTTTTTTTTAATTTATTCTATTTATCAAAATAATAATAATAATATAGTAGAAAAGCTTAAACTTATTAAAATTTAGTTTTAATTAAATTTTTTTATATTTTTATTTATTTAATTCCTTTGGAAGGAATAACTTCTCTTTTCTTATTATTGTACTAGCAGGCTATGCCTGCTCCGCTGGTCGCTATATTTAAATGAATTTTTAAAAGAATCGAATCACTATCTTTTTTATTTAAAAAAAAAAAAAAAATAAAAAAAAAAAAAAAATCTTTTAAATCGCTCTAAACTTAGTTTCGGGTAGCCGCTGTCTACGGCAACTGTTTTTCCATACTCACTGCATCGGGTCCAGGTTCCCCCTGCCTGCAGAAATGCCTTTCCGGGGCACTTCAATCCGGGTATTTATCGACGACAAGTAGAGCTGCTATTATTTCAGAACTACGATTTAAAAAATAACTGTATCTCAGCATCTATTAAATATTTTAGTTCTTTTACCATGTACCCTCGCTTTGTACACTATATTACCATTTGATTGCGACCAATATCTATATAAATAAAGAGAAGTATCTCTGTGTGTATATGTGGATCTCGTCTGTGCTCTGGTGCTCACACTACTTATCGTAAGGCTACAAAGCTTGGCAAATGGGTACCTGGGACCCTGTAGGTGTGCACCTCAACGACATTTTTTCTAATTTTCAATTTGAATTTTTTTTTTTATTAATTCTTTTTTTTTTTTTTTTTATCGATTTTAAATATTGGCTTTAATGTTTAATTTTTCATAAAGATTATTCTTTCATTTTCGCCTGCGTATCTTAGCAACGGCTATTACGCTATTTATTATTTATTTATTTAATTCATTCATTTGAAGGCAAAACTTTTTATTCCTTTCTTTTTCTTTTTTTAATTTATTACATTTATTGAAAACAAATGATAATGCAGCAGAAAAAAAAAAAATAATAATAAATAAATAAATAAGTATATTAAGTTTAAAAATTTATTTGTAACAGTTATGTTTATGTATAATTTTATAGTATAACCTTTTTTTTTTTAAATTAATTAATTTAAAAAAGTAATCTCTTTTTTTTTTTTTTTTTTTTTTTTCTAATTTATAGTATTTATCGGGAAAAAAATGTAGTACCTAGTATAAATGAATTAACTTATTAAAATTTATGTTTAATTAAAATTTTATTATATAATTCCTTTTAAAAGAATATCTAATTTTTGTTTTATTTATTATATTGGTCAGAATCATATGATAATATGGTGTAAACAGCGTGGGCTATAAAATACATGCTTCAAAAACTAAAATATTTAATAGATGCTGAGATACAGTCATCCTTAAAATCATAGTTCTTAAATAAAAGTAGATCCACTTGTCGTTTGTAAATACCCAGATTGAAGTGCCTGGCAAAGATCTTTCTTTAAGCAGTGGGAAACTGGACCCGATGCAGTGCGGGCGGAAAAAAGAGATGTCATAGGCAGCGGGTATCCGAAGCGAGGTTTAGAGCGATTTCAGTGTTTTTTTTTTTTTTTAAATAATGGGATATTAAAAATAAATAGTGATTCAGTTCTCTTTGGAAAATCCATTTTAAATATTGTGACCAGCGAAGCGGGCGTAGCCTGCTAGTAATAAATAAAATAAAAAGTAGATTTATCTTTAAAAGAAATTGCCAAAATAATGATAATAATAATAATTTAATTAAACTTAAATTTTAATAAATTTAACAATTTGAACTATATTACCATATTTTTCAATAAATACAATAAATTAAAAAAAAAATCTATTTCAAAAGAATCAATGGTATATATTAAAAAAAAAAAAAAAAAGCTGTTATATTATAAAAAAAAAATATACATAAACATAAGTATTATAAATGTTATTTTTTAATTTAAAATTTTATATATTTAGTTGTTTCTATTGTATTACCATTCGATTTCAATAAGCATAATAATTAAAAAAAATAATAATAATAATAATAGAGACTGAAAAAAAATATTTCGCCTTTAAATGAATGAAATAAATAAATAAAAAAAAACAATGTAATAGTCGTTTCTAAGATATGCAGACGATTGAAATGAAAGAATAAATTTTAAAAATGAAACAGAAAATTCAATGGATAAAATCGAATAATCATAATAATAATAATAATAATAATTAAAAAATTCTAATTCGAAATTCGAAAAAATCTTGATGAAGTGCACATCTGCAGGGTCCCAGGAACCCATCTGTCAAATTTTGTAGCTCTACGATCAGTAGTTTGAGTACCAGACCTCAGACAGGCACTTCTTTTTATATAGATTGGTCGGAATCAAATGGTAATATAGTAGAAAGAGCTAGAGTTATAATTTACATAGTACTAAAACAAAAATATTTAATAGATGCTGAGATACAATCTTTAAAATCGTAGTTCTTGAACAATAGCAACGTATTGCCGTTTTGATCGCAGCACTCGTGCCTACTTTGTTCGCCTGACGAAGGGTCGTGTTTTTTCAACCCGAAACAATTGTTGCGAGTTATGGCGTTTATTAAAAGTTTTGTATTTATTATTTCAAAACGCCAGTTACGTGGTGCTTTCTTATTATAGCAGCTTATGTTGCCCGATAAATAACCAAATTAAAGTGCTCAGGAAAAACATTCCTGCAAATACTAGAATCCTAGACCCAAATCAGTACCCGAAGCGAGGGTACAAAACGATTCAAATGGATTTTTTTTTTTTTTTTAATTCTATTAAATATAGCGACCAGCGAAGCCTTTCCGTGAAAGAATAAATTTAAGAAAATGAAATACAGGGTGATCCAATAGTCAGGACAAACTTTAAAAATGAATAATTCGAAAACGAATCAAGATACAAAGATACGGTTTGCACCAAACGGATGGAAAAGAAGCCGGGTTTTGTGTGGCAAGGGACAAAAAAATAGTTCTGTTGGCGACCAACAGATGGCGCCGTCGTATTTCGGATGTAGGATTATGCGAGGCAACAAACAATATAAAAAGGAACAACTACAGCAGGTAATGGTAGTCGAAGCTTATATGCATCGAAATATCGCATTCTCAGTCGCTACTTTAATCACGCATGGCCTCCAAGATCTCCCGATCTGACACCCTGTGACTTTTGGCTGTGGAGAGTTTTGGAAGTCAAAAGTGTACCGCGACCAACCGGCATCACTAGCAGCACTGAAAGATGCCATCCGCCAAAATGTGTCTGCCATAACGCAAGAAATGCTACTAAATGCTGTGAACGATGGGGTGAATCATCTCACAGCTGTACTTCTGAATGATGGACATTGAACAGTTACTGTAGTAGTACTAATTAACTGTAATTAAGCTCACTTGTAAGTTGTCAACATTTTTTTTTTCATTTATAAATCATCTTTTGGTGAAATAAAATACTATAGCGCCATCTGTTGGTCGCCAACAGAAATAATTTTTTTCCTTTGCCACACAAAACCCGGTTTCTTTTTCATCCGTTTGGTGCAAACCGTATCTTTGTATCTTGATTCGTTTTCGAATTATTCATTTTTAAAGTTGGTCCTGACTTTTGGATCACCCGGTAGATAAAATTGAGAAAATTAATTTTAAAAAATTCAAATCAGAAAATCGAAAAAAATCTATATGAGGTACAGCCCTGAATGGTTCAACTTACCTTCTGGCAAGTTCTGTAGTTCTGCAATCAGTATTTAAAGCTCAATAACGCAAAAAGACACACAAACACTTCCCTTTATTTAGATAGATTTGCTGAATGGCAATTTAATTAGTCTGGGGAAAAAAAAAAAAAAAAAAAAATGAAAACTAAAGTTTCTAAATGATTTGTCTAAAATAAAAGTAAATTTTTAACATTTTTAATTACAAATAGTTTTTACTCTAATTCTTCTTAGCTTGCGAGGCTAAATTTAACAGTTTAATATACCCCATTTTAATAAATTTAACTTTTATTTAATTAATTGGAACAGATTAAGACTTAAAAAAAAAAAAAAAAAAAAAAAAAAAAAAAAAACTAGTATGATGTTGCCTATCTTCTATTTCTCTCAAGAAATTTCAGAACAAATTAATTATTAAAACTACTATTTATCAAAATTTATTACGAATGCACAAATGATTTCCATATTAGACGTTTATTAAATATCGAACAAAAGTCAAAATTCGTGTCTACAGACAGCTTGATGTATTTCGCCAGGTTTTATTTTATTTTATTTATTTATTTATTTACTTATTAGTAGGCTTCGCCCGCTTCACTGGTCGCTATGTTTAAATGAATTATTAAGAAAAAAAAATTAAATATACATATCACTTTATGAATTAAAAAAAAAAAAAAAAAAAAAAGATTACTCTGAAATTGCTCTAAACCTTGCTTGGGGTACCCGCTACCTATATTGTGGTAATAAAGACAAGTCGAGAAATTTTACGAATTTTAGTAAAGTGGAAAAGACGTATAACCGATATTAGCGGCATATAAACGAAGAATTTTTGCATTAAAATGAATAGGAATGAATTGGGACTTTACTAAAAGGACGTACTATAAATGTGAAAGACGTATAAACGAGAGACGTATAAATGATGCTTTACGTATAGTTATTAAGAAGATCATGTTAAAATATTTTGGTGTTAAAAAATAAATAAATAAAATAAATAAAAATAAAGCTTTAAGCTCGTTTTACCTAATCTGCTTTAAAAGGTAAAAAATACAAATATTATAATTCAATACTATTATAATTATTTCAAAAAGTAACAACATAAAATTTTCCAATTTTCTACATGCTTCTATACTCAATAGAAGAAAGTGTTGGATTAGTAAAGATTTTTGTTCTCCGTTCTTTTTTTTTTTTTTCTAATTTTTCACGTTTTGAGATCTCTAAAACATGATTAGAAAATATCTGTCTCTGTGACATTTTTTACGAACTATAAACTCGACAAATAATGCAAGAAATTTAATAAAAAAGTTATGTTCACTTGAATGTTGATTTAAACTAGTTCTTATCAACTTTCAGGGCATAACCCTCAACAGAGGTGGCGCTGTTTGACCGTTTTTTCATGATTCTTAGGATGATAAAGTTAGCGTAGGACAAAATTTCGTAAAACTGCACACAAAAAACATTATTTTAAAACTATATTTACTTTCTCTTTATATGGGAGAGAAATTATTGTTTTGGGGGCAAATTTTCAAAGTTGAGTTTTGACATATTTACTTGTTTTGAGGTCCCCTAAAAACGAAAAATGGGTTTTTAGCGATTGGTCTGTGGAACTTTCATCATCATATTTCAAAAACAAATAACACTAGGAAGTCCAAACTCGGTATTCTTAATCTGTGTCATATAGGGATGCTGCGATAAAAATTTTGTTGAGATCAAGTAAATGATAGGGATACACAGTAGCAGCCTCTTTATAAAATCACGTTTGTTTTCATCAAAATGATTTTATTAAGCGGCTGATTTTTATATCCGGCAAACATGTCCGAACTCAATAAAAGAGTATTCATCACCTAAATATGGAAAGAAATTCTTCTTTGCCCTTCCATATATAAACTAGCCATCCGTAGGAATGGAGTTTTTGCTTCTTATCATTCATGTACAATTTTCAGCCTTTAAGGACAAAATACGTAAACGATGGATATTTTCTTTGACCTGGCATTCTTGTCTTACTTGTACCTATCTAGAAGTGCTACGTTGATGACGTCTGCTCTCCTTATTAATTTTCGCTTGCGATTCACTCTTCCATTTGGTACAATTCAGGCAGTAATATCACTTTTATTATTGCGATCGTTCACATGAAGCAAACTGAAATATTTCAAGCTTCGATGGGGCCTTCCTTTGACTATACATTTGAAGAAAACCATCATACTTTACCAACATTTTATGCTTTACCTTCAAAATAAAAACTATCTGCTTGCATATCTTGCAGCTAAGTTGCTTCAACATAAGAATTACAAACTCTATTTTAATATTTTAAGACAGAAAAAAAAAAAAAATATTCATTGGCCAATCATTTGAAGAATTCATTCCTCGAATTCATCACTGCAACATTTGGCGGGGCGTGTTTTTATTTCTTCTTCTTTTCTTTCCATTTCTTTCTTTCTTTCTTTCTTTTTTTTTTTTTTTTTTTTTTTTTTTTTTTTTTGAGGCACTTAATTTTAGACAAATAGTAATAATGCGATGGCTTGCTATATTTTTTTAAAATCAAAAATCCGGTGAGAAAATATAATTCGTTGTTTAGCTTACGTACATGATCATTTTTACTGTTGAAGAGATATTCTTTTGAGTTTATTAACCGGCGATGCTGATTTCATTAAGTGGCGGTTTGTACTAATATGATTCCGGACCCAGTGATTAAGTGGCTGATTTTATTAACCAGTGATTTTATAAAGCGGCGGCTACTGTATATACAAGATAATTCGAATGACAGAAATTTCTGGTAGGTACAATTTAACATCTGTACGCTGCACTAAGTAAAGTGAAATGAACATATGTTCTTTTTATGCTTAAAAGTATGTTTCATGTAGAATATGAAATGGAAATCATTGATCATTCATTTACAGGGCTATCCAAAGAATTTGGATATATTGGGACTATATTTAGAAATTGCTGGAAATGTGCATCTGGTTGTGTTGTGTGTTTTCTATGTAGAACTAAATTTAAGTACACAATGTTGTGAGTATGTAATATTTAGACAATATACAGGGTTAATCAAAATTAAATGAAAATATTCTTCTCTATTGAATGTAATTGATAAAATTGTTTTAATACATTTTTCCATGTCGATGTGGACAAAAACTGTGCAGAAAAGAAAATTAATTTCTTATATCCATACGGTAAATAAAGTATTTTTTTTTATGTTCAATTTTCAGCTCCGTTTTTTTTTTTTTTTTTTTTTTTTGTATTTTTGTGTATTTATGTGTGTGATGTCGCATTTTGAAGTCCAATGAACAAAATATGATAATGCCATTTTTCAATTAAGTAATTTATGTTTAACTAGCGAATCTTTCTTATGTTCTCCTTCTCTCTCCCCCCCCCCCCCCACCACCACCACAAAAAAAAAAAAAAAAAAAAAAAAAAAAAAAAAGTTTCTGAACAGCAGAAATTTTGTTAAACTAATGGAATTTCCCAGATTCTTTGACGTATGGTGACGATGATGACATGTCACAAAAGTTTATTTTTGTTTCAGTATTCAATGTATCATAAACGCTTTAACAATACTTTCACTAGTTTCACATACATTAGTCTATTTTAAAAATTACATGAGACATTTTTTCCTAAGTAGTCTCAATTTCAGACCACCCATCGATTCTTTATTTCCCCCACCCCGCAGAGCTAAAAATCGAATGTAACTTGTCACCTTCCCTATCCTGCCAAATCCTCTCCCACTGCCTCAGATGCCATTCTTTACTGGATTACCGAACCTTTTTATTCCTCTAGGTCCTATTGATTTACAACTTGCAGTTTTCCCTCAGGTATTTCACACCTACCGCGTGGTTTTTCTCACCTTTTTCTAAAGGTAGGTGAGAACCCTGACTGATTATTTGATTTATTTTTCCGCTCACATTCTCTGAAATTCTTTACTTTCTCCCCGAACTAGCGATGTGAAGAAGTTTGCACTTTCTTTATTATTGGAGATCGAAATATCATTTGCAGAGGGATTGGGAATAGGGAAAAATCCTAAATATCTACACATAGGCCGAAAGCGTATTTCTATTTGAATGTGTCAGAAATTTTATTTCAGATAAACTATTTTTTTTTTCTTTTTACTGTTTTATTTTTTCACCCCCTCTCCCCCCCCCTTTTTTTTTTTTCTAAAAGGAAAATTTTGTTTATCACATAAAACTTTATTTTATGAATAAAATTACACGAAAATTATAGAGAAGCTAAGGTCTACATTTAAAATTTTGATTTGATAATTTTGGCTGATCTTTACTTATTATGGTGTTCTGAAACCAAAACTGAGCCAGTTTTTTTCTATCACGTATAGATTTTTGCCAATACAGGGTGCCTACTGACGAATTTTTTTCCATGACTCTTGCACCTATATAATTTAATATAGTAACTTACTTTTATAGTAGTATGTTTCTATGATTATTTATAATTAATAATGAAAACATACTAGAAACTACCGATAAGAAAATAAAGAAAGTGTACCCTTGGCGGCTTTTAAATTTTTGTTGCCATCTTGGCGATTAGTTAACATTTTATAGGCCAATGTTCCCCATTGGGAGGATCAAATTAAAAATCTATTTGAAAATTGAATTTGATCTATATTGACTTGAAAAAATTAGCGAATACACTTAAAGATGACTTGATTTTTGAAATAGAAGTTACATTTCTCTCAACAGTCAGAAAAAGTACAGAAAACCATAAAAACGATCCTTTTCTTTCTTTGCTTTTTTTTTTTTTTTTTTACAAAAAACAACTAAAAAATTCATATAGATGTGAAAAAGTATCCAATGCTTTTACAAACCAGTTGGTATATTTAAAATAGTATTATTATTATTAAAAAGGACATCATATTTGGTAGTATTAGTAAGATGATACTAATATTAATGATTTGACAATATTAATAATTATTAATAATGATATACATACGTATAAAAAAAAATATCCCCTATTAATGTAATGTTTTCATATTTAAATTTTGGCAACACCAGATTTACTGTTATCCTTTTGGTAACAATGCTTTCTTTTAATTTTGGTTTAGTAACTTAGAACGATCGCTTGCTTTAACAGAGCAGCGAACATCTTTTGTTTATTAAATGTTAATTTGTGCTTGTCAAAGAATGACTCTTTAATTGGTTAATTATAACACAAACAAGCATAGAACGAACACTTTTTTTTTTTTTACAAAAACAACTAAAAAATCCATATAAATATGAAAAAGTATCCAATGCTTCTAGAAACCAGTTAGTATATTTAAAATAGTTTATTATTACATATTATCATTATTAATTATTAAAAAGGACATTATATTTGATAGTATTAGTAAGATAGTATTATTATTAATGATTTGACAGTATTAATAATTATTAATAATAATATACATACGTATACAAAAAATTCTCCATTTGAATGACTAATATCCTTTAACGGTTCTTTTCACTTACCGTCGCCGGAATCCAGAGCAAATGTTATTCTATGGGAAATTTTCTTTACAAATAACTTATTAACTATGTAATACATATTTTTAAATTCTGTTTTCACATTCAGAAAATTTCCAACTAAATTGACAGACCTTTTTTTAAAATGTATTTTTTTAATTTTTAATATTTTATTTTGAACTTGCAAAATGAAAAATTTCACATATTGAAAATTCGTATTTTGCAGCTTCAAAAAAAAAAAAAAAAAAAAAAAAAAAAAAAAAAATACTTTTTTTGAAAAGGTCCGTCAATTTAACAATTGGGAATTTTCAGAATGTGAAAACAGAATTTAAAAATATGTTTTAGTTAATAAGTTATTTGTAAAGAAAATTCCCCATAGAATAACATTAGCTTCGGCTTCCGGCAACAGTGACTGAAGCGAGCCCTTAACTGAAGCATTAGAAGGCAAAATATGCAAAGAAATAAATAAAAATATGCCTGGATCTAAATTCGGCCTCTAAAAAGTTAAAATGGCTATCGCAATTGCGTAAGCGAAGACCTTTGTGAAAAGCATCCGAGCTACTTCAGTGCCAAATTTCAAATTTAGTCTAAGAATTCTTATATTAAAGCTGTTTCCTAATGTGAATGCATATTTATTTTAAATATAGTGACCAGTGAAGCGGGCAAAGCTTGGTTGTAAAAGATAATAGTCAAAGTTTAATGAGAAAATTTAACCACTTCTTTTTAAAAATTTCAGGATTTCGGAATCACCATATATGAATTTTAATCAGGATATTCTAATGAAAGCGATATTTTAAAAGCAATGTAAAAAAGCAAGACTCGCATTTTTTTTTTTTTTTTTTTCGTCAGTGTTATATTCGGTATTTAATGACTGGTTTCGGAAGCAAAATAAAATAAATTATTTCGAAAAGAGCTAATGTATTTTACAAATGGGGCTATCCAGTTGTTCTACGTTTTAATCATATGTTTAAAGCTGTGGAAAATGATAACCCGTGCGCTTTATGGAAACATAATTTGCTCGCCTGCGCTTTTAAGTTCTCTTTTATCTATATTTCCAATCTAAATGGAGGCAACTAGTCGGCAATTAATTGCATCTCTTTGAAATATAACGCTCTCTTTCTTGCATTATAATAGTCGCGTGAAACAGTTTTGTCAATTTATATTAAAAAAAAAAAATAAAAAAAAACAAAAACTGAAGTTTATTTTCTTTTTCTATTAAAAATGGTAAATCATAAACAATTTATCTTTTAATTTAAACCAGCTTAGAACTGGGTTATATTATATCTATTTAAAAAAAAAAAAAAAAAAAAAAAAAAATGTAGAGTGAGAGGAGTGTTTGTGTGTCTGTCTATGCGCGCCTTGGCACTCAGGCTGCTGATCGCAGAGTTACAAAACTTGCCCGAGGAATAGCTTAGATCCTACAGGAATCTACCTCATCCATTTTTTTTTTTTTTTTTTTTTTTCGATTTTCGATTTTCGAATTTGGTACTTTTTTCTTTCGATTTTATTCATTTTTCTGTTTTATTTTCTTATTTTCTTTCTTTCTTTCTTTCTTTTCTTTTCTTTTTTTTTTTTATTAATTGAATTTTAATTTTTATTTATTTAGTCTGCGGTCATTAAGAACAGGTGTTAATCTAATTACTTTTTATTTATTTATTTAATTATTTTAGTAGCAATTATTTTAAAAGGAAAATATTGTTTAATTTATTGTATTTATCGGAATGAAATTGTAATATAGTAGAAAAGATTAAACTTGTTTAATTTTATATTTAACGAAATTTTATAGCAATTATGCTTAACAAATATAAATATGTTGTATTTATAATTTTATTATTTCACAACTGTCTTGAAGGGTCGGGGTAAGGCGTTCCGCAAGCTGTAGGAACTCGGCGTAAAACGGGCGCAGGAGATGCTGCCTTGGGGAGAGAGTACCTGAACCGAGGTTTAACACGTTAACGACCGAATTAATTTTGCAAAATATTATTAGCTAATTATTTCACTTCTAAATTAATATAGACAACTGGCAGTAAAATATATTAACTTAAACAATTCTTCTGATAGTTTTAAATTTAAAGCCTATCCTCATTTATTGACGTTTAGTGTTCTAGCGAAAAACTTTGAGATTACAGATTAATTTCCTGTTATATGTTGATAAAGATCTCGGAAGTAAAGTGTTATAATATATATTATTATTCAACTTGATTTAAGTTAGTATACCTGCGCAAAAAGCAAATATATGTGAGACGAATGAAAAATCATAAAATGACTATCCAGATTTTGAAATAATAATTATAATAGTAGGCACATAAAACTTTCAGTGATCATTTAGAGTAACGCTAAAAACTGTCTCTAAAAAGCAGAAATCCTTCCAAGAAACCACAAAAAATATACGTGCCATTTTATTAGCTGTCCTCAAATGAGGACACTGGGCGCTAACGAGTTAAGTTGATTTCAAAGGATTTATTATTATTATTATTATTTATTTAAATGTACAGACTAGTGAAACGAGCAAGGCCTGCTAGAGTAAAATATTCTGATAAATATTTGTTTCACATATATACATACATCAGTATTTTCAGACATAACATCATTAACTATTAAAATTTTTTAGGCAATTAAAGGAGATGTAAACAGTCAGAATATCTTTCCTATTTCTAAATACATTTGAATATATGTGTAAGACTTAAAAAAAAAAAAATAAGCATTTTCAGACACTTTTTTTTTTTTTTTTTTTTTTTTCCATTAATGAAAAAAGATTTATGTAAAAGTTTAGTTAGAACTAAAACGTTTCAACTTCGTCTTTTTTTCTTTTTTTTTTCTTTTTCTTTTTTTTTTTTTTTTTTTTTTTTTTTTTTTAATAATTAACTACATATCTATAGACGAAATACGATATACTTGGAGAGAAGTAAAAATATACTTTTTTAATACATTCGTTCTGTGTATGCTGAATCTATCAAAATAATATCTTTCTCTTTGATTTTAGAAATTGGCAATATTTTACTTTCAGTAGAAAATTTCACAATAAATAAATATTCACAATAAATAAATATTCACAATAAATAAATATTCACAATAAATAAATATTTTAATCTGGGGGTTTGAATTATAAATTTCTTTTGTGTAGCCCTGTATATTGGCAAAAAAAAAAAAAAAAAAAATAGAATACGCTACTTATAATGTGCTAAAAATTTATAATATTGAGGGGGGAAAAAAAAACTGCTCATAACTGAACATGTCTTTTGAGCTATTTTGTCTTTTGAGCTTATATCTCACAATGCTTCTAAACATTTTGTGTGGTCCTGTAGAACATTCGTAAATGTTAATCAAATTTAATTTTATTGAAAGCATGCTTATGTACATATATGTAATGTATGTTAAAATCATTATGTTTTCTGCAGTATTAAAGAAATAACCTTTCACAAACTGCAATGTATTCAAATGTTTTTGTGAGCTCCTGTACGCAAACCAGTAGAGTTATTTTTAATTTTTACTATTATTAATAAGGAATATTCTGTTATAGCTATAGTGAACTTCAATAGAATTTATCTGTTTTAAATCGTTGCACAAATATTTATGCAAATTAGAGTGCAGACAGACAGACAAACCAAAATCATAAAACTTTTCAACTGTCTTGGAAAGTGTTTAAATGTTACCGTTTATTTTCTTTTCTAATTATAATTAATTAAGAAAGCTGGCTGTTATAGATACATAAAAAAAAAAAAAAAAAAAAAAAAAAAAGCCAGATTGCCCCGGCACGGTTGGTGTTCAATGAAAGACGGAAGTACGATCTTTCTTGGCTTGTAGAATTTGTTGTGACATAACGCCTACGATTCACTTATCTTCAATTGTCATTTTCGTTGTCCCTGTAAAAACGGGAAATTTATTTATTTATTTCAGATAAAAGAATTTTTATCTTGGCATAGTATTATCTCTTCACTTCTGGCGAATCTTCTCTTTCTTATGGCAACCCTTACACGTGCGTGCTTTGCTTTGCTTGTCACCTTTCGCAGTTCAGTTTGCCTACCGTCTTGTGGGTGTGAATGATGATATTGGTAATTTTCCTTTATCTCTTACTCCTTGCTTCATTAGTTATCGGTCAAATTTTTATGTATTTTTTATTATTATTATTTATTTATTCGCTTATTTTCGAGAGTTTTTCTATTAAAAATTTCTAACTAATATTTCATCAGTAATTTTGTAGCCCTTGGTTGAGGGTTGTTAAAAAATAAATAAATAAAATAAACTGAGGAAATAGTCACAAGAAAGTTTCCTTAGTGGAAGATTTTTCTCTACGAAAATTTTTAAGAATATTTCATCAGTATTTTTATAACCCTTATCCTTTATGTATTGTTGGTTCAATTGGAGAAGAAGAAAAAAAACTTAATTAACAATAGTTCATGTTTGAATAAGTCATTTATATAACAAGAAGCAACAAAATCCCATAGGATTATATGAAAAGAGAGAAAAGGTGAATCTGACTTATGTACAGCTTTAAAGAGCATACAATACCTAACCTCGCCGACAGCCAAAGCCCATGTCCTATGGGAAAATTTGTTTCCAGAATTGCTCATTACAAATATATATATATATATATAGTTCCATTTTCACATTAAGAATTTTCACAACCGTTAAATTAGTATTCGTTTACAAAAAAAAAAAAAAAAAAAAAAAAAAAAAAAAAATAGATTTTTCACATTTTTAATATTTTATTTTCTAGCTAAAAAATGCACTTAGTTATTGCTTTTTTTTTTTTTTTTAACTCAAAAATAAAACATGAAATAAAAATTTAAGTTAAAAAAAAACTTTTTTTAAGGTTAGAAGCTTTTTATTGTGAAGTCCTAAAAAGCATAAAATAAAACTTTATTGCGGCAAAGACATTCTATAAAGAAATGAAAGTTCTAACACAAAGAAAATTTTAGAAAGAAATATAGATGTTTCACTGTTGCAAGAGATAAAAATTTTTAATAATTCAAAATATTTTAAAAAACATTCGAGACCAATATTATTAGATGTAAGTTTTTTATATAATTATTCATTAATCCATAAATTTCAAAAGTCTCGAAAGCTTTTTAAAATAGAATTAAGACATAACATTAAGAATTTTCACAACCGTTAAATTAATATTCGTTTACAAAAAAAAAAAAAAAAAAAAAGAATTATTAAAAATTTTCATCTTTTGCAACAGTGAAATATCTATGTTTTTCTCTAAAATTTTCTTAGTGTTAGAATTTTCATTTCTTTATAGAATGTCTTTACTGCAATAAATTTTTATTTTATGCTTTTTAGGGCTTCACAATAAAAAGCTTCTAATCTTAAAAAATGTTTTTACTTAAATCTCTATTTTGTGCTTTTTAGTTGTAAAAAAAAAGATTCTTAAAAAACTAATCAAAATTTCTTAGCATACTGTGTAGACAACTAAAGATTTTCTTGTACCAGTTGACATCTTTTGTTTTAATTATCTGCAAAAAAATAGCACATCGGCCTTCAAGGATCGAACCCACAACCATCGCGTTATCAGTATGACGCTCTAACAAATAGGCAAAGAACAGTCAAGAAAAGTCATAGAACATACTAGAAAAATCTAACAAATACAAAAAATATATTATACTTGAAAGCTTTTAAAAATATTTTGAATATTTAAAATTTTTTATCTCTTACAAAATTGAAATATCTATGCTCTCCTTTAACGTTTTCTTATTGCTGAAACTTTTATTTTTTTATAGCATGTCTCAGCAAGAATAAAAAATTTTTCTTGGAATATTGCGTAGACCACGAAAGGTTTCCTTTTACCAATTGACATATTTTCTATTAATTATCTGCAAAAAAAAGACGCCTCGGCCTTCGAGGACCGAACCCACCACCATCTCGATGTCGCCTACTGAGCCAACAAGCGAATTAAAAGTTTCTTTACATTTACTTTAAAGTTGAGTTGCCTTGTTTTTTTAGCGTAACACAAAGACGCGATGACAAAATCCAATTTCAATAAAAAGCTTCTAAAAAATTTATTTATTTTTACTTAAATCTTTTCTGGTGCTTTTTAGTAACTAGATAAAAAACTTTTGAAAAATTATTAGGATGCTGTGTGCACAACGAAATATTTTCTTTTATGAATTGACACCTTTTCTATTAATTATTTGCAAAAATTAGCACCTCGGTCCGGCGAGGATCAAACACATGACTCTCGCGTTATCAACATGACGCTCTAATCAACTGAGCCATTAAGAGGTACAATGAATTGCTTACATTTTTTTTTCTTTTAATGGAAGCATTTTGTTTTTTAATGTGACAGAAAACGCGATGACAAATCCAATTTTATATTATATATATATATATATATATATATATATATATATATATATATATATATATATATATATATATATATAAGCTTCTAAAAATATTTATTTATGCACTTTTTACTTAAAACTTTTTATTTTGTGCATTTTTAATATCTAAAATATTTTGTGTTTTCTAATATCTGAAAAAAAAAAAAAAAATTACAAAAAACTTTTCAAAAAGTCTGAGGATGTCAACGAAAATTCTTTTATCAATTGACACCTTTTCAACTAATTATCTACAAAAATTAACACGCCGTCCTTCGGGGATCGAATTCTCAACCATCGCCTTATTAACGTGACGCTCTAACCAACTAAACCATGAAGCGATAAACTAAACAGCTTATATTTATTTTAAAATGTAGTCGCCTTGTTTATTAGCGTGACACGAAGACACGACTACAAAGTCAGTTTCATAGAAAAAGCTTCTAAATAATAATAATAATAATAAATAAAATAATTTTTTAATAGACGAGCACTAGTTTAAAAGTTCTTAATTTTATGAACATGAAAACAGAATTTAAATATGTGTGTGCGTGTGTGTGTGTTTGTTTCACTTAACGTGACCCGTAGCCTATCCCCCCCCCCCATTTTTTTTTTTTTTTTTTTTCAAATCACTTATTACCTTTTTTTTTTTTTTTTTTATTCCATTTTTAGATGCAGAAAATTCAAGACGGTCAAGTAGCTCCTCATTTTCCAAAAATTAATATTCTAATTTTTTTAATGTTTCGTTTCAAAGCTCAAAAGTGCGAAATATTAACTAATTGGATTTTTTGCACTTTATAATTTCTAAATGAAGTAATAATAATAATAATAATAATAATAATAATAATATATTTTGGAAAACGAGAAATTGAATTCTCGGAATGTGAATCTCGGATTTTATATATACATTAAGTAATAAGTATTAAATAATAATAATAATAAGCTCATATAATAGAATGGAGCTAGGGTGTCGACTACTGTTAGGTGCAGGATCCCCAAAATGTCCCTGTCCATTAGCAGCACAGTTACTTTATATAAAGTGTCTCCGATAGCTTTCAATAGTCATTTCCTCGTTCTGAAATAAAGGTACGCTTCAGGAAATTATGATGTTGCACATTTTTTTTTTTTTTTTTTTTTTTTTCCTGGAAAATAAAAAGAAATTGAAAGAAAAGAAAAGAAAACCTTATTCTCCGTCCCCCCACTCCTTAAATATTGATCTTAGTTATATAATTTTCTCTTAACTGAATAATTTGATCATATTTTTCAAAAAATATTATTTTCCAATTTGCTTATTCTATTGCGTTTATTATACTTACAATTCTTACGACGATATCTATAATATGCTTACTCAATTTAACCTTTATCGAATGAGGAGTTTATACACTAGTACACTTTAAATAACTTGAGTCCATAAGCCTCATTAAATTAGAATTCTTATTTATGTTCCCGTAAATGAACTATAAGTCCTGCGTTCATGAAAATCTATACAGTTCGTGCAACAGTGACTTGTAATATACCAATTTTAGTTAAATCGAATGCAGTTTTAAAAGTGTATAGTACCTAACGTCGCCAAAAACCCAAGCCAATGTTATACTATGGGGAAATTTGTTGGCACAATTACTCATTAAGTACTTTTTTTTTTCGGTTCTTATTTTAAAAGAATTAATATGCGTTAAATTAGCACTTGTTCTTTAAAAATTGATTTTTCATTATTTTTCACATTTTATTTTCCAGATAAAAAATGCGGGAAACGCACTTAATTAATTTTCCTTTCGTTTTCATTTTTTTTTTTTTTTTTTAACACAAAAGTAAAATATTAATATTAAAACCTTTTACAGGCCAATGTTCCCCTTTGGGAGCATCGAATTAAAAATTCATTTAAAAATTAAATTTCATGAATGCTGACTTGAAAAAAATATCAAATACAATAAGAAGATCACATGATTTTCTGAAATTGAAATTACATTTCCATCATAAAAAAGGAAATGTATAGAAAATCATAAAAATGGCCTAGCTTAGCATTTTTACTTTCACCCCATAATTTAAAAATTTACATAAATTAGAAAAATAATCAAATGCTTCTAAGAATGGGTTGGCATGCTTAAAATAGTTCACATTATTAAATTCAAATATATTGTAATAAAATTAAAGTATAATACTATATTTAATATTATTAAATTAATAATATTAAATAAAGTAATATTAAATTAATTATATTAAGTATAATATATATATATATATATATATATATATTACACATTTTAATGATAGAGTTTTTTAAAATAAAATATTAGAAGGCAAAATAGGTAAAAAACAAACTTAAATTACACCTGGATCTGAATACGGCTTGTAAAAAGTTTTATTAATAATTTTTTTTTAAAGGATCACTAATTTAGCGGCTGTAAATTTTCCGAGTGTAAAAACGGAATTTAAAAAAGCACATATAAAACAATGAGTAATTGTGGAAACAAATTTTCCTATACAATAACATGGGCATGGGAAAAGGTTGTCGGTGGGGTTAGGTATTGTACATTCTTAAGATGCTGACGCGTTCTCTTACACAGAAATTAGTTCTAGAAACGTATGTGTGTGTACACATATATTCCTGGAAAAATAATAAAAGTTAATACAGGACGATCCAACGTATAAATAACCAACACGTATAAATGGCCAAAATATCAAAGTCGGATTTTTTTCCTGATGACAATACTTTTTTTACGTAGAATATATGCGAAAAATAAAAAAATAGTTCAGTGTATTGAAAAGAACAAATTATCCAATCTTCAAGTCCTCCGTTTTTCTTCCTCTGTTACATTTCATACCCGAGATGCACTCATGAGGATGTTGTAAGCATCTGCGTATATTACATAATCTGTCGTGAGATGTGATGTGACAAGGCTCTCTATTGAATTTACGCAAAATCAGAATCGTCCGCATTCCTCAGACTTATTTGTATTCCAAGCACTAATAAACTGATTGAAAAAAATCCATTAATAATAGCTTCGGCATTTACGAATGCTGTATATATAGATGCAAATAAGAAAAAGCTGCGTTTGTATATATTATGACAAGAAAATTACGTGAGGAAGTTAAATCTAAAACCTTAATTAAAGAATTCCATGCAAAACGCCCCCCCCCCCCCCAAAAAAAAAAAAAAAATAATAATAATTAATTAATAAAAAATATAAATAAATAAAAAGCTCAACGTGCTAATTGCAGAATCCCATAATAATTGGAAAAAAAAAAAAAAAAAAAGAGAAATATTTAAAAAAAAAAAAAAAAAAAAAAAAGTAAAAATTCTGTGAAAGACAGAATTTAGTTTAGTACGGAGGATTATTAATTTCAATCTGTAAATTTTTTATTTATATGTTTTTTAATTTTTAATTAATTTTTAATTTCTTCTATATTCAATAGAAGAAAGTATTGGATTCGTAAAAATTTTCGACGGATTTACACGTTTTGAGAAATCTGGAACACGATTTGACCCTTTTTTGAAAATGTCTGTCTGTCCGTCTGTCTGTGTGTGTGTGTGTGTGACAAAAATTTTGTGGCGACTCTATCTCCAGAACTACTGCTCAGAATTGCATGTAAATTTATATGTAGATGCATCTTCACCTAAATTAGTGCCTACCAACTTTTGGTGTCAAACGCTCAACAGGCTATACAGCGATATCCGCAATTTAAGGAGATGCTATATCTCAGGTTCTGTTGCGTATAATCAATCAAAACTTGATATGTGAGAAGACCATTATGAGACATGATGCTGATTCAACTTGAATACTTATCGGCCAACAGGTGGCGCTGCTATACAGTGATTTCTGCAATTTAAAGGAAGGCTATATCTCACGAACTGCTACACAGAAATGTATATAAATTTATATGCAGATGCACCTTGATATAAATTAGCGCATATCAACTTTTGGTGTCAACCACTGCTGCACAGCGATTTCCGCAGTTTAAGGGTTAATATCTCACGTTCGGCTGAGTATCATCAAACAGAACTTTACATGGGAAAAGGCCATTATGCGACATTATGCTGATTCAATCTGGATGCTTATCGGCCAATTGATGCGCTGCTATACTGCAAATTTCCTCGATAACGGGAGGGCTATATCTCAACCTCTATGGAATATAACTATACGAAACTATATATATGAGATAAACATTCTAAATATGCATAGTTTAAGGTGTTATTTATAAATAATAAAACTGTCTGTCTTTGGATATTCAGTGTTAGTTTTCTCTAACAAGGAGAGGTCACGACATGGAAAATTCAGATCGGGACGAAATTGAGCAGGATTGTAGTATACTATGATGGTAAAAACATATTAAAGCGGTAAGACCCACTATCCACAAAATTTCGAGAAAAAAGCATTTAAAGTTTCAGTAATCTTTAAATACAAGTTACTTCGCAAGTAAGGCAGCGCCCCAGTGGCGTGAGCGTAAAGCACTGCCCTTCCATCCAGACAACACGGTTTCGAGACTACCTACGGAACTTTTTTTTTTCTTAAATTTTTTATTTATTTTTACTTTATTTTATAAATGAATTCAAAATTTGAAAAAATTATAAAAGGTTATTTAATTTTCTTGAATTTAAAATAAATATTTTTTATTTTAATATTTATAACTTAAAAATACAATAAATTTTTATATCTTAAAAAATAAATTTTAGTTTTGTTTAAACTATAAAATAAGGTAAAACTAAAGAAAATGTTTTTAATTATTTTTCTAAGTATTTTATTTTATTTTAGGTATGTCCAAAACAATATTAAATTTTGTTTTTAAATTACAAAAAATAAAAAATAAAAAAATTACAGAGAAATGATGATTTTAATTGCATATATAATTATTATCCAAATTAAATAATTTCTTCTCCAATCAATACAACTTCCTGAAAAATTAAAGTATAGGATTACGATACTATTAAATTATTACATGCAAAGAAATGTTATCCTTAAATGCAGATTTTAAATGTTAATCAACATACTTTCTTCTTCGACAAGGACATTTTTTTTTTTTTTTTTTTATCCTTCTGTGGACGAAATAAAATATTTCACTTCACCTGCTCTCTATTATTAACAAGCTAAAAGGGTTTACGTAACGTAATTTACAGACATTAAAAGGAAAACAGGAAGCTCAAACCAAGATTTAAGTACACTTGCTAACTATTTTTTACACTTTGTTTTACAGCTTGCTTATTTTTTAGTTATTTAAATTTTTTATCTGTTTTTCTTTATATTTGTTATTTAGTGTTTTGTAAAATTAAAATTTATTTTTTAAATTACAAAAATTTATTGTATTTTTATGTTATAAATATTTAAATATATATATATATATTATATTCAAGAAAATTAAATAATCTTTTATAATATTTTCAAATTTTGAATTCATTTATAAAATAAAGTAAAAAATAAAAAATAAATTAGAGTACATAAAAAATTAAAGAAGAAGAAAAAAAGAAATCTGGAGTGACTCCACTCGACTTTCCGAACATTGAGTAATTAACAGTTTTGTAGATAAAGTAAAGAAAGAGTAGTTGTTAAACAAACAAAAGAGAGAAAACCATAATAGAGTGTTTGAGTATTTTTCTCCATCTATTACACGTTGTTTTATTTAACGCTACTGAACTTTGAGCCCATAGATCATAATGACAAAGAAATTTTCGTTGTGTCCCTGTAAAAACTTATAAATGCTACATTCACCAAAATGCTTATAGTTAGTGCAACAGTGATTTATAATACTCATATAAATTTTCCGCTCAATTCAATAAGGCGTTTAGATGCTATCGTAATTTTAAAAATTTAGTCCCATAGGCCATAATGATAAAGAATTTTTCTTTGTGTCCCTGTAAAAAAACTGTAAGTGCTAGATTCACCAAAATCTATACAGTTAGTTCAACTGTGATCTATAACATGTGTACAATTTTTTTGCTCGGATTAATAAGGCGTTTAGACACTATCACATTTTTAAAAATTTGGCCCCATAGGCATAATGATAGAGAATTTTTCTTTGTATCCCTGTAAAAAAACTATAAGTGCTAGATTCTCCAAAATCTATACAGATTGAGTATTTGTGATCTATAATATGTGTATAAAATTTTTGCTCAATTGAATAAGGCGTTTAGATGCTATCGCACTTTTAAGATTTTGCTCCCATAGGCCATAATGATAAAGAATTTTTCTTTGTGTCCCTGTAAAAAAACTATAAGTGCTAGATTCACCAAAATCTATAGGGTTCGTACTATGGTGACTTACAATATGCGTACCAACTTTCAGGTTAATCGAAGCGTAACACGAAGCGTTTAGACGCTAGCGTGTTCACCCACAGACATACACACATACACACATACACACATACATCATCGTAAAAATAGTGAAAACGGACTCAGGGGACCTCAAAACGTATAGAAACATCAAAATCTCGAATTCTGATTTTTGACATGATTACAATACTTTCCTCACTATAGTGTTCGGAAAGTAAAAAAAAGTTCCGTGGGAAGCCTCGAACCCTTGTTGTCTGGGTGGCAGACCAGTGCTTTACGCTCACGCCACTGGGGTGCTGCCTCAATGCGAAATAACTTGTGTTTAAAGATTACTGAAACTTTAAATGCTTTTTTCTCGAAATTTTGTGGATAGTGGGTCCTATTGCTTTAATATGTCGTTACCTTCATAGTATTGTTACAAAATTGTAAATAATTGTGTTTATTTCTGTATAAATTCTTTCAAAGAGGCTTAGTAAGTTGATAAAGTGCTAATTTTGTGCATTTCTAGTCGTTTTAGCGTTGAAATAGCCTTATTTTCCCTTAAAAACGCATTAAAAAGCCCCAGTAATGCAGGTAATGCATTTGGCGCCAAATTTGGCGACATTTTCCCACCTTGGCGATTTTTTTGGCGACCTTGGTGAGAAAATCCTTATATGGGATATACCAAATATGGAAGCTGTAAGTTGATTGGTTGACCACTTTCTAGAGTTTTCTCGAAAAATCTGGGTTCCATGGAACAGTATATAAGGAAGCGCTTTCCCGCCAAGTCAGTTAGTTCAGTTCAGATCTCAGCCAGCTTCGCTAGTGCTTGCATTGCTCTTGAGCCTCTTTGAGAGAGACTTGCTTCAAGTGTTATTGGTATACAGTTTGTACTGTGGATTTGCTATTGACAGCTGTTGTTTAAGCTGTGTTTACTGTTTGAATTGAAGCTGATACTTGGTTTATAGACCTGCATTTTTCTGGAATTTTCTGTGAATAAATTACTGAATTTTTGTACGTTTGGCCTTTCATTCTCAGACAACTCACGAACCCCCAAGTACGCAACATTTCTGGTGTCAGAAGTGGGATTTGTCTGTGAATGGTGATAACGAGAGCTATGGAACAAGAAATGAAGAAATTTCTAGAAGGACTCACTGCTCAGATGAATGAGTTAAGATCTGGATTGATAGAGGAAATGAAAGCCGGACAGGAAAAGATGGAAACCGGATTGATAGAGAAAATGGAAACAGGACAGGAAAAGATGGAAGCATCGCAAAGAGAGATGAAAGATAGCCTGAGTCAAGAGATGAAAGAAATGAAGGTAGCACAAGAGAAAATGGAAACATCGCAAAGAGAGTTGAAATACAGTTTAACCGAAGAAATTAAATCTAATCAAGACGAGGTGAAGAGAGAACTTTCGACAGTAAAGGAAGTGATTGAGAGTAAATTATCGGGTATGGGAAGCAGAATAGATGGAATAGAAGAGAAAGTTTTGAAAATAGAAGAGAGTTTTGAAGAGAAAGCAATGAAGATCGAGGAAAATGTTATGAAAGTAGAAAAGAATTTTGAAGAGAGATTTATGAAGATAGAAGAGAATTTTGAGGAGAAATTTAAAGAAAATTTTGATCAAGAGCTGAAAGGAAGGGTTTCAGAGATAGAAAGCAAGTTTAAGAGAATAGAAGAAGATTTGGAGAAAAAAATGGAAGAAAAGTTAGAATCCATGCCCCAGGAAACTGAAAAGAAAGAGAGAAGAATCCAGAATCAGGAATTTATTAAGCTATCTACCTACGATGGCAGTTCTTCCTGGCATGTATATAAGACGCAGTTTTCCATCGTTGCTGAAGCTAACGGCTGGGACTCTGCCGCCAAGTCAGTCCACTTAGCAGCAGCATTACGGGGAGATGCAGCCGAGATCCTGAGAAATGTTTCTAAAGAAGAAAGAAACGACTTCGAGGCCCTGACTAGAGCACTGGAGCTAAGGTTCGGAGAGAAGTGTTCTAAGGACTATAGTCGCCTCCAGCTAAAGTCCCGTTACCAGAAAACGGGCGAAAGTTTGCAAGAGCTGGCAGCGGACATTCAGAGATTGTCACACCTAGCATTCTCAGACTGTCAAGCTGATACTCGAAACGACTTAGCTCTTCAGTACTTTATCGATGCTGTTCGGGATCCAGAAATTCAAAAAGCGCTGAGACTTTCCAACATCAGAGACGTAGAATCAGCTTTAGGCTATGCACTAAGGATAGAGGCAGCCCAACAAGCCTCCCGTAAAGACCGCCATACCATAAGAGCAGTCTCATTAAACGATACGCCTGCTGATGAGAATGAAATGAAGAGAAGTATCGGAGAGATCTTAAAGAGATTGCGCAGCCTGGAGAATAAAAAGGAAATAAAGGGCCGGAAGATAAAGTTCTGGGGCTGTGGAGGGGATGGTCACGTGAAGAGGAACTGCTCTGTACGACCAACTATAGGAAATCACCCGGCTTCAACATGACTGCAGGGAAACTAAGAGGAGGCCATTTCGCGGGGCGGAGGTTGCCTGAGATTAAAGAGCCATAATTTACAGTATTTCATGTTTCATCGATGAGTGGCGGCGATAATGGACTTCACGTCTATGGCCAAGTCAACAACGCCACCTGCCGGATGATTCTGGACACGGGAGCCAACGTGACCATCATTAGAACGGATTTGGCTCAAGAACTAAAAGAGAAGATCATCTGGACGCCGCCCTGTGTTAAACTCCAGACTGTGACCGGAGACGAAATCAAAATATATGGGAAAATGAACTTGACCATCACTTTTGGGAATGCCAGTTACCATCATATGGCATATGTGGCAGATATAAGAGATCCTTTAATCATTGGAATTGATTTCTTGAGAAAATTTAACTTTCAGTTGGACTTCAAGAATAATGAACTGCATTCGAGTTCGGAAGACATCGCTGTGTTCAACACTGAAAATCAAGACAATCAGACAATTTGCCAGATAACAGCCAAGTCTGAAATTTCCATCCCTCCACACAATGAGATAATAGTTTCAGGAACACCACCTACAAAGCAATACTTCCGCTATGGACTGATTGAATACCCGAATACAGACAATAGCCCAAGAGGAGTTCTGGTAGCTTCATCTCAAGTTGATCTCTCAAAGAGTACTATTCCTGTGAGAGTCGCAAACATCAGCGATAAGGTCCGAACAGTGAAGAAGGATGAGGTGTTAGCAGCCTGCACTCCTGTAACATGCATCAACCGCCCCACGCAATCAACTGAATCCAAGTCTTCTGAACAATTAATAACGGAATTACTCAAGAATGCAGAGTTAGGAAAGGAACAGAGATGTGCTGCGGAGAAGCTACTCCAAGAATTTAAAGACCTTTTTTCTCGAACACCTGAAGACGTCGGGAGAACGAATATCACCCAGCACAGAATTGATACAGGAAATCATCCTCCAATCAAACAACACCCAAGAAGACTTCCCTTTGCTAAACAGGAAGAGGTCACTGAATTTCTAAGTGAAATGCAGCACAATGATGTCAGCGAGCCATCAACGAGTCCTTGGGCCTCTCCCATAGTACTGGTGCGGAAAAAGGATGGTTCAACAAGATTTTGTGTGGATTATCGTCGTTTGAATGACATCACGAAGAAAGACAGTTACCCTCTTCCCAGAATTGACGACACATTAGACACACTTGCTGGCAATAAATGGTTCTCGACTTTAGATCTGAAGAGCGGTTACTGGCAAGTAGAATTACATCCTGATGATCGTGAGAAGACTGCATTCACCACGGGACAAGGACTGTGCACCTTCGAACGCCTGATGGAGACAGTGCTGAAAGGACTTTCCTATGAAGCCTGTCTGGTGTATTTGGATGATATTATCATTGTGGGGCGCACCTTTGAAGACCATCTACGAAACATCCGAAAGGTGCTGGAGAAACTCAGAATGGCTAACCTCAAATTGAATCCAGGCAAGTGTAACTTGTTCCGTCGTGAAGTGAGCTACCTCGGCCATATCATCTCTGCCGAAGGTGTGAGAACTGATCCTGAGAAGATCTCTGCAGTCGAGAACTGGAGTCGCCCTGAAAATGTACACCAACTACGAAGTTTCCTGGGGTTATGCACTTACTACAGGAAGTTTGTCAAGGGTTTCTCAAATATTGCCAGACCACTGCACAAGCTGACGGAAGCCAAACAGAAGTTCCTGTGGACAGATGAATGTGAAAATGCGTTCAAGCGACTTAAAGAGGCCTTAACATCATCGCCTATCTTGACATATCCACAGCCCGACAGACAGTTCATACTTGATACAGATGCCAGCCATGAGAGTGTCGGTGCTGTTCTGTCGCAGGAAATTGATGGTCAAGAACATGTCATTGCCTATTGGAGTAAATGCCTGTCTAAACCGGAGCGAAATTACTGTACCACCAGGAAAGAGCTACTCGCCATCGTAAAAGCCATAGAACATTTCCATCATTACCTCTATGGCAGAAGATTCCTGCTCCGGACTGACCATGCATCTTTAACGTGGTTGCTCCAGTTCAAGAACCCGGAAGGACAGATTGCCAGGTGGATACAACGCCTGCAGGAATATGACTTCGAGATACGTCATCGTAAAGGGACTCTACATGGTAATGCAGATGCCTTGTCACGGAAGCCCTGCTCGGAAAGCTGCAAGTATTGCTCTAGAGCCGAACAGAAATACCTGCCGATAAATCCGGTTGCCTGCCAAGTTACTGTCTCAACACCATCAGATCAAGATCCCGATCCATGGAGTGACGAAGAACTTAGAAAATCCCAGTTGGAAGATACTGACATAAAGCCAATATTACAGCTGAAGGAGACGACCAGCAACAGACCTACCTGGCAGGACATTTCCAGATTCAGTCCCATTACGAAAAGTTATTGGGCACTTTGGGACTCTCTTCATATCAGAAACGGCGTATTATACAGAAAGTGGGAATCTGATGATGGGAAAAGCTTCAGATGGCAGATTTTATTACCAAGATCAAAAATTCCAGCTGTTTTAGAACAACTGCATAGTAGCTCTACCGGAGGCCATTTTGGGGTAATGAAGACTCTGCAGAAAGTTCGGGAACGCTTCTACTGATGCAAGGCAAAGGAGGATGTGGAGAAATGGTGTAAATCCTGTGATGCTTGTGTGGCACGTAAAGGCCCGCAGAAGCGAAGTCGAGGAAGACTGCAACGGTATAACGTGGGAGCACCATTTGAACGGATTGCAATCGACATCTTGGGTCCTTTGCCACGGACCTCCAGTGGAAATAAATACATCCTCGTCGTGATGGACTATTTCACCAAGTGGCCTGAGGCATATCCCATTCCCAATCAAGAGGCATGCACAGTCGCAGAAGTCCTAGTGCAGCAATGGGTGTCAAGGTACGGCACGCCCCTACAACTTCATACCGACCAAGGTAGGAACTTTACCTCTGATGTTTTCAAAGGACTGTGTCAACTACTCGGCATAGACAAAACCCGGACAACACCTTTACATCCCCAGTCGGACGGCATGGTCGAGAGGTTCAATCGTACCATCCTGAATAACCTCTCTCTTCTAGTATCAAGGAATCAGCAAGATTGGGACTTGAAGTTGCCATTGTTCCTGCTGGCTTATCGAAGTGCTGTCCATGAAACCACCGGCTATACTCCAGCCCAGATGCTGTTCGGACGTGAACTTCGTCTCCCTTGTGATCTCCTGTTTGGTTGTCCACCCGATGCGCCTTCATCGCCCGAGGAGTACATCCAAGATCTCCAGGCACGATTTGAGGACGTACACAACCTTGCTCGGGAGCGGATTAACATGGGAACGGAGAAAATGAAGACAAGGTACGATCTAAAGGCTACACAACATGAGTTCCAGGAAGGAGAGAAGGTCTGGTTGTGGAATCCTGTTCGACGCAAAGGACTCTCTCCCAAGTTACAGTGCAACTGGGATGGACCATACACAGTCTTAAAAAGGCTGAATGATGTAGTGGTGCGGATCACTAAAACACCTTCATCAAAACCGAAGGTGGTGCACTATAACAGGCTAGCCAAGTACCACAATTAATGGTAATATTAAAATTTAAAATGTAAATACTGGTAAAATTTGCGCATGCGTAATGTAAATATTTGTATATAGATACTTGTACATATTTGTAAATTTTGTAATTATTTCTCACTTGATTTTTGTTTCTATTTTGTCATTATATGTAACTTAGTTTTGTATTTGTGATTGTGTAAATTTGGTTAGTTCGCCTCTTAACCAAGGGTTGCACTGCCCGGGACGTGCAATCCTTGGGAGGGGGGCAGTGTTACAAAATTCTAAATAATTGTGTTTATTTCTGTATAAATTCTTTCAAAGAGGCTTAGTAAGTTGATAAAGTGCTAGTTTTGTGCATTTCTAGTCGTTTTAGCGTTGAAATAGCCTTATTTTCCCTTAAAAACGCATTAAAAAGCCCCAGTAATGCAGGTAATGCATTTGGCGCCAAATTTGGCGACTTTTTCCCACTTTGGCGATTTTTTTGGCGACCTTGGCGAGAAAATCCTTATATGGGATATACCAAATATGGAAGTTGTAAGTTGATTGGTTGACCACTTTCCAGAGTTTTCTCGAAAAATCTGGGTTCCATGGAACAGTATATAAGGAAGCGCTTTCCCGCCAAGTCAGTTAGTTCAGTTCAGATCTCAGCCAGCTTCGCTAGTGCTTGCATTGCTCTTGAGCCTCTTTGAGAGAGACTTGCTTCAAGTGTTATTGGTATACAGTTTGTACTGTGGATTTGCTATTGACAGCTGTTGTTTAAGCTGTGTTTACTGTTTGAATTGAAGCTGATACTTGGTTTATAGACCTGCATTTTTCTGGAATTTTCTGTGAATAAATTACTGAATTTTTGTACGTTTGGCCTTTCATTCTCAGACAACTCACGAACCCCCAAGTACGCAACAGTATACTACAATCCTACACAATTTCGTCCCGATCTGAATTTTCCATGTCGTGACCTCTCCTTGTAAGATGAAAATCATTTCCATTTATCATGTTAGATAATTTTAATAAATAATAGTTTTAATAAACCATCTGCACTTAGTGAATTTGTATAGGAAAATATAAAAGAGTCTTGTTGCGGCCACAACATACTAGTTTATCTCAGTTTTTTACCGTAAAATTGGGCCACGTACTTTTTAAAATGACTGAAATGAACTAAAATGAAGTGTTGTCACCTAAATTTCATACTTCAGTTAATTTTAAAAAATCTAATCGTCGTTTTGAAAAACTGTTTGCACCCTGGATTCAGAAAAATCGCCACTTTCATTTGGTACCAAATTCGCAACGATAGAACTGATATTTCTAATTGATTTTGGTGATACACAAAACTAGTCAACAAAAAAATCCAAGTTCTCCGTCCTAAAAAAAAAAAAAAAAATGCAAGAAGTTCAAATAGAAGTTCAATTTTTAATTTATTTTGGTGTTACGCAAAACTGGTCTACAAAATCCCAAATTAAAATTAATTCTCCTCCGTCCCTTTTTTTTTTTTTTTTTTTAATAATCTGGTGTGTCACACACACGACTTTCTCTTTCCCTGAAATTTAATACTATAAATACAGGTTGCGGATTAAAAGGTAAGATAACGAGTACTGTTATGTAAACCTGCGTTAAACAATTCATATTAGGCTTCTGAAGAGTTTTATATGATAATTAGTTCTGTGTGAGGGGGGCTACCGCCCCCTCAACCCCCCGTTTCATAATTGCACCTACATTTATATAGAATTTAATTCGGTTATTAAAAAATAATTCTGTTTTTAAAAAATAATTTATTAATATTATAATTTAAAAAAAATATATCTTTTATAATAATGCAGACGATTTCCATATTAGAGAAGTAGTATAACACCAAATATCTAAAAAAAAGCCCATTTTATTCTCAATATTAAAAAAAAAAAAAAAATGCGATTTTTTTTTCTAAGTTTTTTTTTCGTTAAAAGTAAAAAAAATCAATAACTTTGTTTTAAATTATCGCATATCGATGGTTCAACCATTCGTTTTAAAGGTATTGGCGAGCTCTTTTGAAAGATACCCATCATGAAAATTTACTCCCCTCGAGGGGGGACTTCCCCCCCCCAGGGGGGAGGCGAGGCTCCTACATACGCAAAATTTTTCCCCAGTTAACTATCTCTATTACAAAAAATATATATTCGTTTCATTTGGTTTAGTGCAGTCTATAGACGTTAAACTCTACTTACCTGCAATTTCCCCCATAGACGTAATACCAAGTTTGAACTTTCTGCGATAATTTGTTTTTGAGATATGCTGATAACAGACACACACACACAGACACACACAGACCATTTGCTAAAAACATGATTTTCGTATTCAGGGGACCTCAAAACGTGTAAATATAACAAAATCTCGCATTCGAAAATTTGACCCAAAAACAATACTTTCTCTACCTTATGGGTAAGAGAAAGTAAAAAAAGGAAAAAGTGTGATTTTATTCGGAATTCTTTCATCTTCAATTCTTAGTGTGTTTAGTGGTGAATTTTACGGTAAGATTAAAATTGAGTTTAGGGTGAAAAAGCTTAGCGTCGATTTCTAATTGTAGTAGAAACAAATTTAGCAATGCAGTAAATTACTCTTATTTTAACAATATTTAGATTTAAAAGTAAAATTCAAGTCATTCGATGTCGTTTCAAAGCTGGTAGACGGGAGGCACCGGGTTCGCACTAAAATCACAATTGACGTCTTTTACCGTGTTTTTTCTTTTTCTAATCGAAACTCGCGTAAATACAGGTTAGGACTCGTTAGAAAAATCCTCCTGTCTAGAATATGTCTGAAACAGATAGGCAATCGGCCTTATAACCTTAATACCAAAACCAATCCTAAGTCATCCCAGTGCAAATTTAAGAAATATATATATAGGTGTAAAATTTCCTTTTTTTTTAGCATCATAATTTCTCGTTAATGAAATTTCATGAACTAAATCTCATGTAAATTACACGATAAAAGCATCTATCGTACTTGCAATTCATTTTATCTGTTCAGGAAACGATACATAAAGGCTACAAATTACAAATATATTCTTACTTACATGAAATTTATAAAATCAACAGTTAATATATATATATATATATATATAGAGAGAGAGAGAGAGAGAGAATCTTATATTCTCATTATAAAAATATATTTATTTTGTTTTTTATTAAACAAAAATATAGATTTTTTTTTTTTTTTTTTTTTTTTTTTTTTAAGGAAGTACATTTTATGCCATAAAAATTTTCGCACTAAGAAATGAAGATTGAATCGTAACGAAACTTGGCATAAACATATGTGTCTCTCAGATATGCAGCAAATAATTAAACAGCGTAATTCTGCATTGGGGAATGCTACCAGAAGGAGTTGATTTTCGTTTTACACGACGTATTAAAGGTATGAAGAGAAAAATATATTTGTTTTTAATCTGTTGCTAAACGAGACCCTGTTTAACGTATGTTCCAAAAGATCCGAGAACCTGAGTGCCAGAAATTAGTTTCACCAAAATTTTATATATGACTAGCTGTTACCCGCGACTTCGTTCACGTGGAAATTTTGATGTGTATGTGTGGGAACTGACGGTTTGATCATAATATGTAATGAAATGAAACCTTATCATTGTGGTGCTGTGCAAAACAGATTCTGATAAAGTACACTCAAAAAAATTTGTAACTCATTGAAAGCCAAAATAAAATGCCAAAATAAATAAATAAAAAGTTATCGCCAACATGGCGATAAAAATTTAAAATTCGTCCATAGGGATTCTGTACTAAAACAGTACTGCGTTGCGGAAATATAAAAACTGGGTCGTCAATTATGAATTGTATTTCGGAACCTTTCTTTGTATGATTTTAGTTCACTATTGCACAATATTAATCTGGTTCTAATAATAATTTGGTGACTGGTTAATTAAAATTTTAACTATGTGGTGAAATTCATATAATATTTATGAGTTTCAAATTTTTAATTTTTTTTTTTTTTTTACAAATAAATGATTTTTTTTTTTTTTTTTTTTTTTTCATTTCCCGGCGAATTGTTGAATAATATTTTAGTTCTTAAACAATTTGGGACGGCTTTGCCCGCTTCGCTGGCAAACTCTTTTCTATATGCTTTATGGGAAAAAAAAAAAAAAAAAAAAAAAAACTGAAATCGGTCAAAAGCTTGCTTTGGGTTCCCGCTGCCTTAGGCAGCGCCTTGTTCGTCCTTGCAATCTCCGGTGCCTGTCCCTATTGCCTGCGACAATGGCTTACCCGTGGGCTTCCATTTGGTTGCTTATCAGACATAACAGTTTCGATACGGACAGTATCGAAAAATTTGAAGTAGCTCTTTTATATCTGAATCCCAGTTACATATGAACAACATTATATGTGATGTACATAATATTTGCTCTCAAGTTATTTCCTATATTTATTTGATTTAATCAATCAACCATAGAATGACAGCAATTTCAAGCCACATATAATATTACAACATGCTATGATCGGCAACTTCTATCGCATGAGACAATTATTATTTTGTGGTTATATATACTTCATGCTTAGTTAATAGTAGTTGGTATATAGAAAAATAAATAAATTAGTATGTAAACTTGATCATGGTACAGCCTTAATGCCCTTGGCGACTTTTAAATTTTTGTTGCCGCTTTAGACCAAAATATAATTTATGCGATTATTGTTCCTATACGCAAGCGAAGTGTGACGTCACTGACCGTCCGTGGATGCAAGAAAATGATTTCCTATGTCAATCGCCCATTGGATTTTTTGTAAAAAATGATTAAAAATCGAAGAAAATTATTTCCCGATTTTAATCCCCATATTTGGGTACACATATGTATTAGTTATCATGTGCATGTATTAGATTGAGTTATTTTGCTGTCAAATTGACAAAATTTTAATTTTAAATTTCAAAACTCTGTCGTTCTTGGCGCTTATTGTATTTGGTGATCAAAAACGTAATACGAAAATATACATGCCAGATGTATATTTTCGTAATATGCATTGTACTAAATATTGTTTCATATTATTCATTACTGTCTTAAAATAAGTTGTTAAAATAACCATGATTTTTGAAAGGAATTAAATTATGTTCGCCAAATAATTTGGCGATATTTTATTTTTCTACCAAGGATGACCGATATCAAATCTATTCCGCTACAACATATTAGTATCTTATATCAGATACTTTATTTAGACATTTGAAAACAAATTTGACTTCAAATTATGATAGAATATTTATCATTTCCCTTTTAATCAGTATATTAGTTGGATATTTATTGTGTTAATACAATCCTTTGAAATTAAATGTTTGTGTTTTCAATCGAATATGGAAGTTTGCCATTTTTTTTTCTAGAGTTTTGAAATTAAAAATTCAAATTTTGTCAATTTTACAACAAAAATAACTTAATCTAACGCATGGACATGATAACTAATACATATCTATACCTAAATATGCGGATTAAAATCGGGAAATATTTTTCTCGATTTTTAATAATTTTTTACAAAAAATCCAATGGGCGTTTAACATAGGAAATATTTTTCTTGCATCCACGAACGGCCAGTGACGTCATCACTTCGCTTGCGTATTTCTTTCTATCTTTTCCTTGGCGAAAAATGTCCGATCTACTTCATAGAATATTTATCATTTCCCTTTTAATCAGTATATTAGTTGGATATTTATTGTGTTAATATCATCCTTTGAAATTAAATGTTTGTGTTTTCAATCGAATATGGAAGTTTGCCATTTTTTTTTCTAGAGTTTTGAAATTAAAAATTCAAATTTTGTCAATTTTACAACAAAAATAACTTAATCTAATGCATGAACATGATAACTAATACATATCTATACCTAAATATGCGGATTAAAATCGGGAAATATTTTTCCTCGATTTTTAATAATTTTTTACAAAAAATCCAATGGGCGTTTAACATAGGAAATACTTTTCTTGCATCCACGAACGGCCAGTGACGTCATCACTTCGCTTGCGTATTTCTTTCTATCTTTTCCTTGGCGAAAAATGTCCGATCTACTTCAGCATCAAAATTATAAAAAATTGTCAAGAATTTATCAATAAGAAAATACCTTTACCATAATGCTGAATTAACTTTTATGCCAAGCGTGTTTCATCCGCCATACTAAAAAAAAATAAAATAAATAAAATAAAAAAATCTGAAGTTGAGGTATATAAAAAAAATGCTGTGAAATAAAATTCAGAAGAAATATGTTAGATTTGTAATATTACTATTTTATTTTAAAATTATAATGTGTCATTTTCTCATCGACCAATTTAACATTTAGTAATTTCTTATTTTTCGCATGAAAACATATTTCATTTTATGCTGAAAACATAAAAATAAATATATCTCGTAAACTTTTTTTGTCAACAATTAAAAATTTAAATGGCTTATATTAAGTCAATATAAGTCAATAAGTTTATTATTTTCATATTTTAATTAATTTTAAAGATTTTTTTCAATTTTTCTTTTTCCTAAACCATCCCTGACCTATAAGGAAAAAAACAAAAAAAGAATGATCGAAATCGGTCAAGCCGTTTACGATTTTATAAATAACATACAGATAAACATTCATTTTTATATATAGAGATGACAAGATTGTATTTACTATGCAAAATTCATAATGGATTTGTGACAAGGAACTTCGAGATTACACCAAAATTTGAAAAACTACGTTAATATTTTTTATGCGAATTCTACAAATATTTTTTTGTGTCTTTGCAGGTGGGCTGAGGGGATCATTGTCCCTTGACCATGACCATCACGAAAAAGGAAAGGAGGAGCTGTATCTGTGGCTCACATTGCCTTGATTGGGCCCTGTGTAGAGTGATGCTTTTACAATATGAATGCCATCGAAGACAATATAATGATGATCAGCTGTTATCAGTGTGAGAGAGTGAGACCTATCGATTTGATGGTCAGCTCGGCGAGTATTTATGGCGATTTGACTTTATGACGAGGGTGGATGACAGAGAGAGCGAGAGAGAGATCTACAATGTGACCAAGCTAACACTGCAAATAGAAGTGCCTTAAATTCAGACTGAAATATGCCTGAAATACCAATTTAGACACAAAAATGTCTGAAACACATAAACATACAAAATTTCAGACAGCACACGCGCCTGAATTTAAAACACATAAATGTCTTTATAAAAATAGACTAAATTAAGAGTCTGAATAATGTTGATAATGTCTGAAATTTAGACGCATTACAGTTTTAGACACTTGGAAATTAAGACATTTTACAATTTAGATGCTTAGAAATTAAGACATTTTACAGTTTAGACACAGAATTTCAGACACTTGTATTAGCTTATCAAATTTTTTACATGGTTTCTATTTTAAGCAATATGCATGAAGTGTTTAAATTTCTTTTCACATCCGCTTCATTTAATATTATTTTTTATAACAAGTGTTTAAACTATTTAATTCATTTTAGCTTTGCGAAATTGAATTTTCAAAAAAAAAAAAAATCGAATTTGTAACGATTTGTACACTGTTGCTACTTAATTTTTTAATTTGATAAAAATGATAATAATAATAATAATAAATAAATAAATCCGTATGAGTTCCTACTTCTTAAAGGTAAAACAACCAATTTTCTAGTTTTCGTGTACTTTTTTTTTTTTTTTTTTTTTTTTTTTTTTAATATGAGTGAAAGTAAAAGAAACCACTTTCGAAAAATCGTAAGCTATACTTTTCGCAGATTTATTATTCGTTTTACAAAGAGGAAAAAAAAAAATAAATAAAAAAATAAAAAAGAAAGAAAAAAAAAAAAAAAAAAACGAAACCGCTTTTGAAAATTCATAGGCTACATTTTTTCGCACATTTAACATATATTTTACAAAAAGAGAGGAAAAAAAAAAAAAAAAACTAAAATTCTACATATAAAATTTAAAATAAAAATGTATATTGAGCTCAAGGTACTTTTTCGATAATTTTATATTAAAAAAAAAAAAAAAATCTGTTAAAAGATAAATTTACGATTTATTTGACGAAGACTATATATCTATATTAATAACCAAACGAGGACAACTGTCGGTGATTGTAGCTCAGTTGGTTAGTCGTTGGCGTTTGTGGTTCTATAGTTTCTCGGTTCAAATCCAATCTACCGGAGAAATTCACTATCTGGGGAATTTTCTCTTAAATATTTTACTGAAGCTCTAAGAAATTATATATACATTTTTTAACCGGAAAACGAAACGATAAACAACCATTTTTTCTTTAAATTTATTTGTGAAAAAATAATGGTTAAAAATGGCTGCTTTTTAAGTCATTTCAAGTGTCTTAAATCCAGTCACATTCCTGTCTTAAAACATCTTACGTGTCTAAAAAATTTAAGACACGATTTCGTGTCTTAAAATATGACCATCCGTTGAAGATACTTATGTGACTGATTTTAAGACACATGAATTTGCAGTGAAGGATGGACTTCCTTAGCAATATATGAGAAAGACTACTATATGAGAAGACCGTAACGGTAACATCATTCTAAAGGCATGCACGGTGTCAATTGTATTATTATCTGTTTCTCGAAATCCTAATACAAGCAGCACTTTCAAAATAATCTCTTGCGTCTGTTCATTCAATCGCAAGGCGCCTTGCCGAAACATTTTTTGTATTGCAGTGTCACTAATGACATCAACACACTGTCTTTGTTTTTCTGAGGAATGATGTTCCATCGTTTAATAGAAGAGGATCAAGTCTCTTATTAAACGATGGTAAAATAAGAATTTTACAATTTATTGTAAAATCTTTAAAAGAAACAGTTGTAAAAGATGACTTTTGCAATAAATTGAATTACACTTTGAGTACTGATAATAAACGTGTACGTTTTTAAACGCTCCATGTTGAACGTTTCAACCTCATCTTCACTTTACAAAAACACACCGCTTCCAAAATATGTGTAATATAATGGTATTGGATGCCATCGCATACGGCATCTGGTCATCTACAACATTCATCCATGCTAACATGAACGCTCAGTGGTATATCCCTGACATCCTTCCGCCATGTACGTTGACATTCATGACAAAATTCCTGAGAAACAAATTACAACAGGACCATTGCTGAATCGTACACAGCAAAGATGTCGCTACACCTCTTCCACTGCACCAACACAGTTTCCTGTTCCTGGCTTATTCTGCGCTTTGTCACCTACCGAGCTCATCTGAGGTCACTTGCGCCAGAAAGTTGTACAATCTAGGACTTTGAATGTAGGAGAGGTGCTTTTACAGCAATTAAGAAATAAAATGACGTAGGTCACCACAAATCACTAGTATGCTTCAATGTTCATTTGAATCGTATCATGTTATCAATCTAGAGATAGACCAATATAAAAATAAAATACTAGAACTTAAATTTTTAAACCCATAATTCATGGTTTTTCCTGTAAAAAATTGTTTCTTAGCTTTAATAAATGTAATCACTTATCAACTTTGTTCTTATATACAATACAATTTCGTACCATTCGAAAAACCCTTTCTCTGAGTAATATTTTTATGGCAATGCGTGTTTTATTTATTCTTTGATAACCTATTCATAATTTCTTTTGGATTCAGTTTAATTAATTAATACTTCTTGCAGTCCAATACAAACATTAAGAAATCATAAGTAAATATCACAAACAAAAGTTTCCGATGTCAATTTTTTAGTTTTAACGGACAGAATTTTTTTTGTAGATCTATATTTTATTAATTTTTTCCTATCTCTAGCTATCATAACTCAATCACCTTTCCAATCTGCATGTATCATCAATCTTGGCCCTTCTTTAGCTCTAAATTTAACTTTTTTTTTTTTTTTTGTTCTAGCCCCAAAAAGATATATATTTTATACGTACATATTTTATTAATCTGATGCGAATATATATATATATATATATATCCATACATATAGTAATAAAACATTATCAGTGCAAACATTTGAAATTTAAAGATGATTTAATTTCAGTATTCAAACAATTATTCTGATCAAAAACGAAGACCAACCAAATGAATGTTCCGTAAGTCAGTAGACATTTTAAAAATTCATAATTATTGAATGAATTCATAGAATGGACCATATTCCCACTTTGGGTTCGAGGCTACAAGAATATCAGCTGGGTAGGGAAACAATCCTTAACTCTACCGTAACAAAGCATTGTGGCTTGCAAATTTTTATCTTGCAATATTATTTATAAGAGTTACAGATTATATGAAATTGAAGTAAGAGTGATATTGTGATACCTTTGTTTTGTTTTTAATCCAGTTTTAGTAATATACTTTAATATTAATCAACATATGTAATATTAAAAGTTGCCATGTGAACTGTGGCGATGATAACAAATTTAAATGGATGTTCCATTTAATAAATTCCTTTATTAAAGTGATTGCAATTCTAATTATTTAAGCTTTGATGTCTATATATATGCGTGTGTGTGTATAAAATGTTCTTATTAATCTTTTATTCCTTATATATATATGTGTGTGTGTGTGTAACAGTGTAACATAAAATGTTCTGCAGTTTTACGATATGGAATAGTCTTAACTTTATCATTCGATTCAGTTGTTTACATTTCTCTTTTGTTCTTGTTTGAACATTATTATTAAGTTTCACTGAAGAAATATTTAGGAAAATGTTATGCGTAACATTAAAATGGCATCTTGAATCTAATTTGTTTACAAAATATCGGCCACGTGTTCGGCGATTTTACCTACGGTGACGTCACAGGAATATTGTCCATTGAACGCGGTTTGCGAAAAATCATTCTCGTGAAGGGGGATTATTTTCGGTAAAGAAAAATAATAATTAAGCTATTTGCCGATAGAAGGCGCTGTGTGTGACCAGATCATACATTTTCATGAAAAACTGTAATGTTTACAGGCATATAAACCCTATTCTATGTGTCCGTCGTCACCACAAATTACTGTTTGCAAACGAATTATAACATTGCTAACTGCAGATTCAGTCGGCGGTTCTTACCTGAGGGAAAACATCTTCACCAATAATGTTTTATCCACCAAGTCAGCATCGGAATTAAAACTTCATGTATGCGCAAGTAGGAGGCAAAATAAGAAATAAAATTGGGCAACTTATAAAACTTTCATATGCATATTTTTCTTTCACATCCGTGCAAAAAATTAACTGTTTGTTTAACTATCGTCAATAAAAAATGTAATTATATTTTTTTTTCTTTACCAAAGAAAAAAAAAAAAAAAAAAATAATAATAATCCCCTTCACGAGAATGATTTTTTTCGCAAACCGCGTTTCATGGGCTCTTCCCACCGTCGTCTGCTCAATCACGTGATAGAGGAAAACGAATAATCGAATTCAATAAAATATTGTTCTTAAGAACAAAAATTTTAATTATTTAATATAAAATAAAATAAAAGTAATATTGTGCATTTGTAAACAGTAGAATAATTGTATTTGTAAATTTAATAATTTTAAAAAAACATTTTATGTGTTTATTTATTTTTACCTATAAGAATCGATTTTTGGTATATTGTAGTGTAACTGTAACATTAACTGATCTAGCAATAAATAATAGCTTCTTGTGGAATGTTTATGGATTATAATTTGAAATTTTAAAATGTTTTCATTTGATTTAATTGCATAAAGGTGTTACAACAAGTTAATTAACTTAGTTACTGGTCTAAATGGATTTACGCAGTACGATATTGCACTGTCACTGATTTAAGTACCAAAAATCAGAGTATTAAACATGTTCTTCATGAACATCAATAACAAATATAAACTAAATGATGATTGTAAATGTATACAGCAAACAAAAGATGATGAATAATGATATAAAATGGATTAAAAATGATGATTTATAAAAAATAACACAGATTAAATACGATTGACCAAAAATAAGAATAGAAAATATGTTATTTCAGCAATCGCTATAGATAAACAAGACTTTGTCTGCTATTTGTTTTTCCTCTATCATGTGACCTCTGACGTCAGGTGGGAAGAGCCCATTCTATCAATTCATTCAATAGTTATGAATTTTATAATGCCTACAGACTTATGGGACACCCTGTATATATATATATACATATTCTTTCATAAAATTCTGTTTTCTCTTTATTCATCAAACCAGAATTTTCTTTTAATTATTAATTAGACATGTAACAAGAATTCGTTCCATTCACCAATAAAATTTTTCAATCAATTTCCATCTTCAGTAACTGTAATTCACAAAAGAAAGTTTAAACTAAATCGTGAAGTACTGAATAATATACAATGTTTTATTTTTTAGAAATTTATGAAGGTCACTATCGAGTAAAAAACATTATGTCAGTGAACTTTTTATGCAGAGCATGATAAGGTGGAGGAGTGGGAAGATTATGTCTGTGTTCGCAACTTAATGTGCCATAAATTTTACATCTAAGTTATTTACCTACGGCAATGTAAGAAAAGTCTGCGTGAAACCCAACATTTATGTGGAAATTTTAAAGTACAGCGATCACTTGCCTACGAACGTCTTGGATTTAAAAAGATCATATTAAATTTGTTATACTAAATTGAGAGGTTAGATGAGTCATTGTTTTCATGGACTTCCATATATGTCTTGATTATATTGACCTAAGAGATGAGTAATAGAGTAGAGAAGGAAGTACATTATTTAAAATTTTAATATAAAATCGATTAACACTTTCTCGCCTCCAAAATAATACACGTAAATATTAAGTTGAATTTCCGATAGCTATTATTTATTTGAGGACCTTAAAAAAAAAAGCTAAACGAAAATAAATGAAAAATAAATAAAAATAAATAAACTTACACTTAAGGAACTCTGGAATTATATTTCCTATATATTCTATATCTTTCCTGAATACTATTTCTGTTCCGTTACATTATACAGGGTGACAAGAAATAACTTGGACAAAGTTTCAAACCAAATATCTGTAACTACCACTATCGCAAACTCATTCTGGAAGATGATGTCTTACTTTGGTCGTAAAAGTTCTTTGGAAACAAAAGATGGACCTTCCAACAGGATCCCGCACCTGCACACAGAGCTAAAGACACACAAGATTGGTGCAAGACAAATTTTCCTGACTTAATTAAAGCTAAATAATGGCCACCGTATTCCCCAGATTTGAATCCAATGGATTATTCTGTTTGGTCCATCTTGGACACAAGGGTGTGTGCTAAACCTCATAAAATTTTGGCATCCCTAAAAAAATTCTTATGCAAGGAATGGGATAAAATATCAGTAAGTGAGTTGCGGCCCATAGCCGAAAATTTTGTGAAATGTTTAAAGTTCTGTATTAAGGCTAAAGGTAGTCACTTTGAAAATTTGTAAATATAATAGACAAAATAATGCATTAATATTTATTGAAGTTTGGTCGTAATATTTTCATTAGCATTAAAGTTATAATGCATCATGTGTGTCCAGGTTATTTCTTGTCACCCTGTAGAATAAAATTCTTAGTGCATAGTTGTCAACATTTATGTATTTTGTTTTTATTAATTCCACTGCTTTTGTAGAAATGGTTTTGTTATATTAAAATAAATAAATAAATAAAATAAATAAAACTATTTTAAAATAGTGATATTCAAAATTGGCAACAATATTATTGCTAGATGCAACCAGCGTTGCCAGATTTAGGGACTTTTTTATTCAATATCCACCACTAAATTTTAACTTTAATGGTTGCCTAATCACTTCAAAGCTTAATCGTCTATTATGTATATCATTTATTACTTCTCAAAATTATTGGAGACTGTTCAATAAAAAGGTCTTCATGGATAGCAGCACTGGATGCAACTTCACTTATTCTTGCTACAGTGACAACGGCAATATAGATAATAAAATAAAGAAAAGAAAAAAAGAAGAGAAAAGAAGCTTTTTCTAATTTTGTGTAGTTTAGATTGTTATAAGGAATTACGTACATAATAAAAATTAACGCACACTGAGAAAAAATTATGTGACTGACATCTAGAATTGTAAATTGTGTCCCTAGTAAAATCAGTTCTATGTCATCATTGTCATCTTTATAAATTCTAGCTTCCTTTGCTTGCGAGTTCTGAATACACCTATTAGAATTCTAGACCATTTTCCTATATTATGGTGGTAAAGAAAACTAAAATAATAGTTAAAATTTCCGTCGATAGAGAACGCTGTACGTGGCCAAATCACATATTTCAATGAAAAACTATACTTGAAGACAAATGTTTACAGGTATACAAATCCTATTCTATGAGTCCGCCATCACCACAAATTACAGTTTGTAAACCAGTAACTGCAGTAACTGCAGCGTCAGTCGACGGTTCTTACCTGATTTAAAACATCTTCACCAATAATGCTTTATCAACAAAAGTCAGCATAGCAATTAAAAACATCATGAATGTGCAAGTGGGATGCAAAATAAGAAATGTGTTAATCATAAAACAGTGCAATTTATAGAATTCTGATTTATATATTTCTTGTTACGCATCCGTACAGCGCCTTCTATTGACGAAAAATATAACTTTTTTTTTCCTTGGAAAAAAAAAATAAAAAATCCCCTTCTATGAAAATAACTTTTTCGCAAATCATGTCCAATTCTACCAATTAAGTACTTCAAGTTTTATGAATTTTTAAAATGTCTATAAACTTTTATCTATAGCATCCCATGGCCGTCCCATGTTGAAATTTGCAATAATTATAGATGATAAAAGTGAAAATAACATATAATTTTTAAAGGAGAATTAAATATGTACTTTTTGAGATATTGAAGGTCAAAGGTTTGACTTTAGCATGAAAAATTTTAAAACTAGTTGGCATAGGTGGACTCTGCTCAGTTCCCCATCATACGAGTATACATATTCTCATAAATTTCTAGTGCATGACATATAATAATCATGTTAAAAGAAATGAATTTGACCAAACACAGTGACAGAAGGAAATCCCTGCCTAATAGGCTATCCGCCATTCACTTCGATATATTTATCTTATTCTAATCAATTAATTTATTTTATTAGAGTCAATTTCGTAGTTTAGTTTTCATGCTACTATTTCCAATGCAACAGTCCTCAAAATGCATATTTATATGGAAATTTTTCAATTTTGCTATGTTGATAAAATCTTAAATTACGAATAACTAACGAAATTTTTCTATCAGAATATTTGTAGTCAATCATGTTGAAAGAAGTATCATAAATGTTATTTTGAAATTGTCTGATATATTTATGATCCTCAAAATAGACGTTTATGCTCAATTTTGTCCTATTCTGCCATGTTAAGTAAATCGTAAATTCCTAATAACTTACGAATTTTTTAAATTAGAAAATTCATTGTATATGATAGTCATGCCAGTATCCTAAATAATATTTTAAAAGTAGTCTGACATATTTACGATGAAAACATCCCTCAAGATGGACGTTTATGTGAAATTTTACCCTATTCTACCATGTTAAGAAATTCGTAAATTTCTAATAAGTTAGAAAGTTTTTTATTCGAATGCTGCAAATAAATGGGATTCTTGCCAGTGTCATAAATAATATTTCAAAAGTGGTCTGACCTCTCTGCGATCATTTGTTCGTGAGATATCGTGTACAAAGACTAACATACAAACACACAAACGGACTAACAAACTAACAGGCACCCTACAGACGGACATCATACAAATTTCGTCATTTTCGGATTCCTCATACCTGAAAGCATGCAAAAAAGTCGAAAAACCGGAGGTCGAAAATTTTCACGATTATTTAAGTTCCCCATATCTATAGTATGATGGGGAACTTAAAAAAAAAAAAAAAAAAAACATATTTTTCTAAAGGTATTTAATGTATAAATAAGTTTGTCGAAAATCGAAATTTGAGAAATTCTGAATAAGAAAATAAAAATAAATATTCTTCGGTACTGCTCAGAAAAGTAAACGTTTTCCTTGCTTTGGATTTCTTGTTGCTAGAAAAGTAATTTTACAGGGTGCTTCGAACTGATTTTATTGAAAAAAAAAAAAAAAAAAAAAAAAAAAAAACTCATGCCAATAATAAATTAACTGAACAACAACAACAACATATATATATATATATTCAGAAACCATTAATCTTTAAGAAGAATCTAAAAAATTTAAAAAAAGAAATGGAAACATGAGTTTATTTGCCAAAATATAGGAGAGAGAGAGATTGAGACTTAAGATCGAACTTTTCTAATAATTTTATTTAATTATTTGGTAATTATTGTATTTAATTTTAATAAAATTAATCAACTAATTAGGATAAGATAAGTATATTGAATCGGATGTAGGGCAGTCTAGTTAGTGGAGAATTTCAGTCTGGACCTAGACCATTCTGAATAATCACGATCAGTTCATTTATCTTAACATAGGTATAGTATGCCCTATAATAGTAGAAATTTAGGAGACCAGAAATGCTCTATAACGAAAAAAAGTGACGCACCAAGAAGGAGTAATGCAAACTAGACACAAATTGACATACATACAGGTTTTGATAGAATCAAGCACCAATTCATCATTATCGTCGATCCTACGTGCAAATGGTACTTCAGTGACTTCAAATACCCTTAATAGGCGGCTCAGTGGGGTTGAGCTCAGTCCCCGGATCTCTCTTCCACTGAGGACGTTCGGAGCATCATAAAAAGGGTTCTACAACCAGCTCGGGATTTTACCAATCTAACGCAACAGTTGGATAGAATTTGGCGCGATACTTTACAGGAGCACATCTGCCACCTCTATCAATTAATAACAAGCCGAATAACTGCGTACATAAGGACCAGAAGTGGACCAACGCGTTATTGACTAGTTTACTTTGAGAGGCGATTTCTCTTGAGTAAATCATTCAAATTTTCTGAAACTGTAATTAATTGCTTTTCTCCACATGTACATCACATCTACCGATTTTTGTCCAATTCGGACTACCCATTCCACCCTATCTACCAATTTTTGTCCCCACTTCTTCTTGGTGCGTCGTTTTTTTTTTTTTTTTTTTTTTTTTTTTTTTTTGTTATAGAGTGTATATGCTAGGAAACTGAGCAGAGTAGTCCTAAAGAGCCTAGAATGAAATAGGCCTTTGCCAACTAATTTTTATAACAATTTTATTTATTTTTCCCATAATAGTTTTAAGTTTCCAAAATTTCCCAGCAGCACCCAAATTGTACAAGGCCGACTGAATAAACTAATGAAGGCGCTCCCTATCGTGTCCATCGAAGTAAGGTGCGTGATATATTGTAAGGTCATTAATTAGCAGGCGGCAAAAACAACAACTGCTAACTATGCCTTCGTGATTTGTCAATGATCAGGTTTCTCCTTACGCTCCGTGCAGGAATAATAGCCACCTCGGTTACGAGTATGAATAATAATCAGGGAAATCGTGAGAAAAAAATCCGCGGGAAAAATAAAAATTCATTATTAACCTTGCGGTGAACAGGAATGGACTTTCTTTTACACTTTGCGCAATCCTGAAAAAATAAAGTGATTTTTCATCGAAAAGGCCGGCGCCGAATAGTCGCCAGGGAGAGATATTTCTCAGAATAAATATCGCCAATAATATTCTATGCTTAAAACATTGCAATGGTCTGTTGTACGACAGGCAATTATCGGATGGCCAGTGGGTCACATAAAAAAAATCACACTGGGTCAGATAACTGTTTGTTTCTTGGGATTATACGCTTTCACTGCCGATAACATGCGTGATACATCGTCTTAAGAGATTCACGGTGATTACAGCACTTGTATATTTTGATGGTGAGAGCGATGATTGCATGAAGAAAAAATAAATAGAATTTAAAAAAGGGACTACCCAGAGTAATAAATATAACATGGATAAAATGCAAATGAAGGGGTGATCGATCTTATCTAAGGAAAAGAAAAAGAAATCAGCGAGGATTAAATCCGGCCTATGCGGTGAAAGCTTTCATAGTTCCATAATTTATTACAAAGTGGTTCGAACGTGTTTTAGTATCGATCAATCAGAATTATCGTGAAAATTGAGATTCAAGTCTAAATTCTACATTACAATAATTTTCAAATTTATGGTCATAAAAGAGGATTTAAAATTAAGGTTTAAGAGCAATAAATAAAACTTTAAGGCCATACAAATTTTTCGATGAAAATGTGTGAAATTTATGTGCCAATAAAAATACAACATAACATGGCTCTTTTTTTCTTTTTTATTTATTACGGACCTAATATTTTACAATGAGAAACAAATGATTTAGTTTTTGTGTTCTGTATATGAAATAGTAACATTAATTTTTATTAATTACGAATCTAATATTTGACAATGAAAGTAAATGAATCTTTTTTTCGCTCTATATACAAAATAGTAATATTAATTTTTACTAATAATGAGTCTTATATTATGTATCAGAGGTAAATAATTTAGTTTTTTGCGCTCTATTTATGAAATTGCAATACTGTTTTCATTAATTATGAATCTGATATTTTGCAATGAGAGATATATGGTTTGACCTTTGTGCTCTATGTATGAAATAGTATATTAATTTTTATTAATTACGAATCTAATATTTACAATGAGAGATAAATTATTTAGTTTTTGCGCTCTATATATGAAATAGTATATTAATTTTGATTAAGTACGCATCTAATATTTTACAATGAAAGTTAGATGGTTATGCTCTAAATATAAGATAACAGTTTTGAAATCTCGCCTTATTTTGCATGAATAGTCATCCAAATATAAAAAAATTTGGCACGTGCTTCTACAAGATTAACGCTGAGGGAAAAATTGTTTTACAGGCACATCTTGGAACGTTACAGTTACATAAAGAGATAATATTTACCACTTATCTTCTATTAGTAAAAAATCTAAATAAATATTTCTCTAACGTGGACCAGTTAAATTTTGTCGAAACGATGCGATAGTAAAATAAATATTAAGTAAAATACTTGATGATATAAAATAATCATGGGTAATATTTAAGTACGATGTTAACTTCAGTCGTTATTTGATAATTTTATAGAAGAATGCATTATTAAGAGTTGTACCTTTACAGTTTTTGCAAGTATCGCTTTAAACATAGCAATATTAAAATATTTATATATATATATAAACAGAATATGAACTAATGTCACAAATTGACTGAAAACGCAATAATGATAATAATAATAATAATAATAATAATATATATATATATATATATATATATCAAAATAGATATTTTTTTAACGAAATATTATGCTAAAATAAATTAATTAATTAATAAAAATGCATTGTCAACATGGCGACAAAACGAAAATTTAAAAGTCGCCATGGCGATCTTATATTAACCCTTTTATTCCCCGTGATGCCAGTTGGAATCATAACATTTCAGATTTTCTTTCTTACCATCTAACATTCCAGCTGATTCAAAATGAACAATATAAAAATCTACATACACTAAGCGACAAAAAAAAAAGCCGCACTTGGATGTTTTCCTTTTCGCCTTCTACAACCGCCCATTTTATCGTTTAAAAAGCAAATTTTCGAACAGATTTTACTATGTTGTCCTCCACATACACTTTAGCTTTGAGTCTAGTGTTAAAAACAAAATGCAATTGTCAGGAAAATTGTAATTTTAGAATTTATTTCAAAAATGGTAAGAATAAGGCAGTTAACGATGCCACAAAAAGTATTAATTTTTAAATGAAAATCAAAAAATATTTTAATACGTGAGATCGCAAAATAATTAAATGCTAACGAAATATTGGTAAAATGAATTTTAGCAAAATATAAATTTTTTTGGCCGTTTAAACTGGGAATTTGGCTTTAGGCGGTCATGTTGCTCATCCAAGCAAGATAACCGCAATTTAAAATGCGATTGTTTAAAAAATCGATTTGTATCATGTTCAGAACTTAAAAAAGATTTTAAAAAAGTTTATAGTAAATTACTTTCTCCAAAAACAATGCGGGAACAATTAAACAAAGCGGAATAAAGAACGGAAGATCTGCGAAAAAAGACATTATTAAGGAAATGAATTAGAAAAAACAATACTTTAGTTGACAAAAATTTAAAAACATTATCAGTTAATTATTAGGCTGAACTGGTTTTCTCTAATGAATCAAGTTTTCTTTATTTCGTGCAGTTGAAAAAAGCTAGAATGAAGACGAAAATGTGACCGACTTAATGAAAATCGCACTTTTAAAACAGTGACACATTCTCCGTACATTATGGTACGGAGGTGCATAACTTTTCAAACACTCGGGGAAATTTTTATGCTCAAGAGATCAATTAACTCGAAATAAAACACAATCTGCATAAAAGTGGTGCCTGACCGACTATTTTGGAGGTACCTTAGACATTTCCGTAAACAGCATTTGAAGATAATAAGGCACCTTACTACACGTCGTCTGTGCTAAGTTTATTCAATTCAAATTGTCAAAATTTCTTATACATTCCCATGCGAACCTATAATTCTGTAAGTAATCATACTTTTTTTCACTTTAAGTTAAATACCACAAAGGATATAGTAGAATTTCTTCTTTACCAGACATGGAAATGGTCAAAATCGCGATCCGCACGAAAATGTTTCGTCTATAAAAAGGCGGGGGAGAGGGGTGAGGATTCGAAATTTGCAGCCTGTAACTCTGCCAGAACTAGAAAAATTTATTTGTGATATTTGGCACATTGAAATTTCTGAGATTTATATTAAAACACTGTATAAAACTATGCCATTGCGCATTAATGCAGTAATTCCATATAAAGGTGGAATTAACCCAATGCAGAATACATATTTTTAACAAAAAATTGCTTAGATCTAACAAATAAATAGTTTTATTTCATATATTAAAATATAACTTGTTTATTTCATATAATAAATCATAATAGAATGCAAAGTGTATAGTTATTGCATTATGTTCAAAAAGAAAGTTTTATGCAGATTTTTAAAAAGTACTTCGTAAAGTGCAATAAAGCGAATTATTAAATCGAAAATATACATAGGTATCATTTCATACCTTTGGTATTATGCAAACAAGACAGTTTTATTTGTTTCAAACATTAATTTTAAAGTTATTACAAATAAAAAAGGTATAAGTCATTTTTTCTGCAGTTGGGCTTTTTTTTTTTTGTCGCTTAGTGTATATTTTCCCACCGCAGTTTCCTGTTTTGAGCAATTTAAGTAAATTAACTGTTTGAAATATTTTTTATTTTATTTTTTAATGCTTATAATTTGTATTTTAATTAATTGTAATATGTATTTCTTTCTAAATTTTGATGTTTTTATTTATTGAAAAGTTATGATTTTAAATGGCATCAGTGGTTATATTAAACATAAATAAACACCTCTCAGTTGCTTTGTCAGCTATATTAATTCGTACTCTGCTATTACTCCTATTTAAATACACACACATATAATATTACTTTTGAAATAAATTTATGACTAAATATAAGATTTATTGTTTCATGGATGGAAAAAATGGGAAATGAAAGGGTTAAAACTGTACTGCCTGTCGAAGTATGAAAACTGGGTAGTCAAACATGAATTTTATTTTGAAATGTTCCTTTGGATGATTTTGGTTGACATCATTAGCATTTCGTCGCACAACATTAATTCGGTTTTCAGAATAACTTGGCTTCTGATGAATTAAAATTGGGTGAAGAAATTGGTTTATGTTTTACGAGTTTCAGTTTTAAAGGTAAATAAGAAAAGAAATAAAGTGTGAAAGTTTTGCACGGATTAGCTAGTATTAGTGATATTATCCGCTTATAAGTTGTTTGTTTCAAAAAGATGTTATTTATTTATTTATTTATTTTCGGATGTAAGATAGTGGAAGATTATTTATCGTTGCATTATTTATATAATTCGGCTTAAAAATTTGCTGAGTCAAGTTATAAATGTTACTTTTATTTATTTAATTATTTTTGTGCGTGTACTTGTTTGCATGTAGAATTATAAATATTTTTTTAAATAAAATGATTAAATTATTTTGTTTATTTTAATATTGGAGGAATTTAATTGTATTTATATATATCACATAATACTGGATTGCTATTCTTACGTTTAATTTTATAGTTTTCGCTATACACTCCGTGAATTTTTCTTTCTTTTTTCCTCTTTTTCTTTTTTCTTTTTTAAACCTCTCTCCTAAATATTTTTTAATTTAACGTAAGGTCCTTACTTTTAAGTTTGTGATTTTTATTGTATATTCTGCAAATATGGAAAAAAAAAAAAAAAAAAAAAGGATATGTTGTTGCATTTTAATTTTTTGATAAGTTAAGGGGAAAAAAAAAAAAATCTTTAGAAAAATACTGAATAAAATATCGTATCATTTACGTTTCATTTAAGTTATGCATGATTTTACAAACATGATAACCATAAAAAAATCATACCATTAATTTTATTAAAAATAATATTGCACTTCATCAAATTTCTTAAATTTATGTAAGTATTTTGAAAATTAATCACTGCCTTATGACATAGTTGACAATGAACCATCATCAGCAACTTTATTTTTCGAAATAAATAAGTAAATAAATAAATAAAAGTTAAATTGGGGCTCACGTGATTTTAATTTTATATGATGAAGCAGCTGATTAGAGTTAAGGTAATACATCAATGTGTCCAATCGTTCTGTTAATATTCATGGCCTTCCAAGAAAAAATATGCAGATGGGTGACATTAAAAAATCCTCTTATTGCCACACCCTATTCAGATGAAAAAAAAAAACTACTCTTTCAAAAAGACCGGCTTTCTGCTGTAAGTCCGCACTTAGGAATGATGTCATCCAATTGAAATTATTTAATCTGCAAGAGGGGATTCCGTCTGAAAGACCGACCATGAAGGAAGAATGGCTCAGTCCTCTGTGAGTGCAATCACTGGAAATTTATCTTGATTGCAACGAGAGGCAGAGTGTATCACAGGCGCTGAAAAGTTTGATGTGATGGAAAGATGTCTTGTTGATTGGCGATTGAAAAACTGTAAATTTTTAAACGTCAATAAATATTTTATCTCAGATATCATCTTATATCAAGAATATCTAATTTCTTGTTTTAATGTAATGAATGCAAATAGTATAAAATGGTGATGTTTTTTATTTTCTCTTGTCCAAACAATAATAGAGAAAGTTTTTTTTTTTTTTTTTTTTTTTTTTTTTGACAAAATTGAGTTAATTGAGTTTTGAGGCCACTCGAAAAAAAAATCAGGTTTATATACTAAAAAAAAAAAAAAAAAAAAAGAATTTTGTGATTGAAATCTAGAAACTAAATTGTAGCTCTAATAAAGGTGTCTTGTAAAAGACCATGTCATCGTTATAAATTCTAGTTACCATTGTAACACAACAAGCAAGTTTTAGTGTCTATAATTTTGGTTTATGACCCAATTTTAAAAAGTCAAGCAAGAATTTGACAGAGTAATGCTGACATAGTCTAGTAAAAGACGATGCCATCGCTATAAATTCTAGTTACCATTGCTAGTGAGTTCTAAAAACCCCTGTTGTTTTCCTGTATTATCGTGGTCAAATTTATTTAAAAATCTCTGTAAAAAAATGTGAACACAAGAAGTGAGTTTTAGTGACTATAATTTTTGTTTATAACTCAATTCTAAAAAAATCAAGCGAAAATTTCTTACAATGCAAGAGATTCATAATATTCATAATGCTGTTTCACCAACTAGAAAGGTATAGACTAGAAATTCACGAAAATTTCAGCTATCAAGGATATTTGTTTACTTTATAAACATAACTCGGAAATCTATACTTCTAGTTTAGTGATTCAGAAAATGACTACTTATTCGTTCTAGATGAAGGCGGTGTATTTTTTTCCTCAGTGTAGCAGTTGATTTGTGCGTGTGTCTGTTATCAACAACATAATTCATAAACAAGCATTAGCAGGAAGTCCAAACTCGGTATTCTAAAACAATATTATATAGGGTTCTAAACTTTATTTATTTATTTTTTTAGATCAAGCTAATGGTTTATGTACAGGGACATCCAAGATAATTCAGTGCTTCTGAGCGAAAATTCTGGTAGGCACAGTTTAACACCTATAGACAGCACTAAAGAAATTTAAATGAGTATACATTTATTATATGAAATAAAGAATGTTTATTTAGAGTGTGATTTAAAAATCCTTTACCATTCGTTTACAGGACTACACAAAAGAATTCGGATATATTAGGACAATTACGTAGAAATCCCTAAAAGTGCATTTCGAGTTGTGTTATGTGTTTTTTGTATTTTGCTAAATTTAAGTATACTATGTGGTGTGTATATAAATTATATACAATATATAGGGCTACCCGAAATTGAATCCATATATTCTTCTCCACTGAATAAAATGAATGGAATTATTTTACTAAATTTTACAAACTCCATTATTAATAATTACTGAGAAATAATAATTACCTCTTCATATTCTATGGTAAACAGACTACTAGTTTAACCCGTTGAGCGCCACGCGAATTCTTAAGGGAATCCCATTCAGGCCACGCGCGCTGCTTAGAAGCGTGTTACGTTTACCGTGTTTCAATAAAATCCATTAAAATACCTTAATAATATAATCCTATAATACATAAAAATTAAGTAAATTTTAAATAAATTGTCAGTAATTACTTAACACTACATAAATATTTTAGTTTTATATCATATTTCACACTGTTAGCCACCGGTGGCTGACGTGGCCTAAACGGAAAATTCAGTGTTAGCCACCAATGACTGACATGGCGCAGAACGTGTTAAAATCCAAATTTCGTAGCCTTATTTTTTTTTAGAGTTATGCGTTTTGGGGTTCCTGATTACGAATGTCAAGATTTTAGCGGTAGATCTGTGTGTAAGTCTTTTATCAGCATATTTTAAAATAAATAACTGCAGGAAATTCATTATTTTGACGATCGTATTTTGAAGATGGGTATTTTAAAAGTATTTTGAAGGTATTTTGAATATCGTATAATCTTACCACCAGAAACTTTTGACCGAGATCGGTAAATTTCAAGAAGTAGTGAGTGTAAAATTTGTCTGAATAATTTGGAATAAACATTTAAAATTAATAACTGCTTCAAATGTTTATGAATGCATATACTATGTTCAATCGGGGGGTTGAGGGGGTAGTAGTCCCCCTCACACAGAAATATATGTAAAAAAAAAAAAAAAATTGCTTCGAAGACTATTTACATCTCTATTTACAAGACATGTTTATTGCGCAAGTTTATTCTAAGGTAAGTATTTGTTATCTTACTTCTTATGCAGGGTAAGAGAAAGTCGTGTGAGTGACACACCAGAATATTTAATGATGTATAAATGATTACAATATAATTTTGAAATTTATGACTTTAACAGATAATAAACATGGTAATAAATATGATTAAACCATTCAATAAAAAGTTTAGTAAATTAAGTTTTCAAATACATTATATGTCATTAAAAAATGGTTTAATCACATATAAAAATAAATGCATGATAATTCAAATGTTTAAGAGATTTACTTCAGAACTTAAATCATTTAATTTTTAATTGATTTCAGAAACTGGTATCGAGATGCTTTCGTTCATTCATAAATACAGGATATTTCAATTAGAATCATGATTTTTATTTACAACTTTAATAGTAATAATGAAAGTATTAAAAAAAATTGTTTCGTTTTTTGAAAAAAGAGGCACCGTCATATCACAATTTTTTTCCCACCCTTTCCTTCTATATTCATAATACAAAAGAATTGGATTCGCAAACATTTCCAAATTTTTGTTTTTGACGGATTTGTACGTCTTGAGACGTCAGAATACGATCTCACCAGTTTTAGAAAATGTCTAACTGTCTGTATACATGTGTACATTGACGTGTCCAAAGATTTTGTTGCAATTCTAGATCAATACTCTGAATTTTACGAAATTTTATATTTTGTTGAAAATATGATGGTTAAAAATCCTTCAGTGGATTGATAAAGGCTGAAATTGATGATGATGATATGTATACATGTGTGTGCGTGTATATATATATATAAAGGATATATATATATACATATATATATATATATATATAAAGGAACGACAGCTGGACAAATCCTCAAAACGTGCAAATCGCTCAAGAAACTGGATGTCAAAAATTTTCCTGAATTCAGTATTTTCTACCATTTAATACAGAACAAAATAAAAATATCCAAAATAAAAATGAGAGAAAATTATCGAGAGAAATTTTAACAAAAAAATATCATAACAGTTGCTGAAGAACGTAACTTCAAATTTTAAGATAAAAAATCAGACTTAAAATAAAATTGAGAGAGACGTCCCAGAGAAATGTTAAGAATTAATAATCGCTGTTTAAACATAGCAACTTCGCATTTTAAGATAAAGAATAAGTTTATTTATTTTTTTAATTACACTTATTATATTAAATTATATAGAATATTTATATCAAACGGGTGAAAACTGCCCTATTTGATACTTTTACAAAGTCTTGACTAATGGATGAATGCCAATTTTGTAGCCATATGGAGTTAATTTAGATATCTACCAACATTTTTTTTTTTTTTTTTCCAATGGCTAGGCAAAAGTTACAGAAGACTATAAAGTTACAAAACAAATTATAGACAATATAACATAGAACAGAAGACCGAAGTCATTGCCCAAGGAGCGATCTTGCCTCCCAATATCTCGACTCTTCTGTAGAACATCGAAGAGCCCTACAACGGGACAGATGGTCCCTGTCCATTACTTCTCCAGAATCACAAAGTGGGCAAATACGGTCGTTTAAGATACCTATGCGCTTCAAATGAGCGGCATTGCAGTCATGTCCTGTAGATAGGAGGGAAGTCGCAACTGCCTTACGTCTTGGTTTATCAGGAATTAGAGAAGGACTTAAATTCTTCCATTTCTTTAGAGCTGTACGATTCTCAAGCTCTCGTAAGGCATTAGATGCAGATAAATTCTTTAAAAACAGTTTAATCCTCCAGTAAGAAATGGCTGTATTGGGATGTTGTAGTAAGGTGGCACCTCTTTTTGCAAGGAAGTCCGCTTGTTCATTGCCCCAAAGGCCACAATGGCCGGACACCCACTGGAGAACAATTTGCTTCCCCTTTAAAGTGAGAGTTCTTAATGATTCTTGACATTGGGATATTTCAGGTGTTAATGGATGATCAACAGCGCTTATTGACTGGATGGCTGCCTAGGAATCACAGAATGACTGCCCTTTTAAACTTGCAATGCACCCTGGTAACGCTTTGCGGCAAAGAGATCTACATTTTTGGCTTACATATCTACCAACATAAAGTTTTGAATATTTCGTCTGTCTTTTCGAAAAATTTCTATGTATGTTTAAGCCTTTGGTACTAAATTAAAAATCTTTAAAAGAGAGATTTATTAGAAATAGAGGACTACTTCTTTTAGACAGCAAAGAATCAAACTTAACGAGAATAAAGTAAGAAGTCTCACAACATATGTAACAACAACCGAAAAAAAAAAAAAAAAAAAAAAAAAAGAGGTTTTTTGCCTTAAATTAAATTCCGTTTAGCACAGAATTTTAATTTTCTTATATTTAAAGTTTAATCATTTCATGAATTTAATTTATTTCTCTTTAATTAATTAATTTATTTATTCATTAAAACAAATACCTGAATTTATGATTAATAAAATTATAACAATCATAGCAACTCTTTCCTTATAAACGTAGCATTGCAAATAATTCTTGTGCAAATTTAAATGCTGACTTTATTTGTAACGAGTAAAAGATTAAAAAAAAAAAAAAAAAGAGGAGAGGTTCTCGCTATAAATTTAATTCTGTTTAAGAAAGAATTTAATTTTCTTATACTTTATCCCTTCGTGAATTTAATTTATTACCATGCTTTTATTAGCTCGCTTTCTTGTTTGTTTGTTTGTCCTGTACATTTGAAACTTTTAGAATAGCTCAGAACACGATGGCAATGAATTCTTTTAATACTTTTATTCAATTAATAAATGTTTGAAAATGTCTTATAATTGCTTTCTTTATTACGCATTTGATAATTTTTCTTTCAAGTTGATGAGATAATTCATCAAAATTTTTTTTAAAAAGTGTTTATTAATACATAGAATTGTCAAGTTTATATGATTCAACAGAAAATTTAAAAACGTGGTATATAAAAAGTTCTTTTTATCTTATAATTATTTATCTTTAATTAATTTGTTTATTTTTTTAGTCTTTCATTCAAAGAAATACGAAAATTTATGATAAGTAAACCTCTATGAAAATCATAACTACTTTGTTCCTTATAAACCTGGCTTTAATATTAATACTTCTGAAAATTTAAATAATAACTTTATTTGTAACGAGCAAAAGATAAAAGAAAAACTAGTATGTTCTGGCAACCCCAAGACTTTTTTCATTGTTTTTCTAAACAAATAGACTCAGTACAGATATTTTTTTTAAACTATTATTTTTTAAAATTATCTATCATAATGAATGCAGACTATTTTCATCTTAGAGAAAAGTAACACTAAACATCCGAAGAAAGACAGTTTATCCTCTATAATTAATATTAAAAAAAAATGCGTTTTCATAATGGTTGTCCCACATTTCAGTTATATGCCATAGAAGTTGAGACATTATCTCCCCGTTCTCGGGGAAATTCGCCTTATAGCAGCGCGCCGTCTATTAATCGACATACATCCAAATTGAATCAGCATAATATCTCATAATGGCCTTCTCACATATCAAGTTTTGTTTGGTTTTTCGCAATAGAACCTGGGATATAGCGTTCCCTTAAATTGCGGTTATCTCTGTATAGCAACGCCACCTGTTGACAGATTGACATCAAAAGTTTACAGGTACTAATATATGTCAAGGAAGATGCATCTACATCATAATTTATCTGCAATTATGTGCACTGGTTCCTGAGATATAGCCTTCCTTTAAATTGTAGAAAGTGCTGGATAGCAGCGCCACTTGTTGAGCAATCGATGCCAAAACTTAATACAGTAAATGATCAAATTATTAGAATTTTTCTTTACATTTTTTAGGTTTTCTAAAAAATACTGAACGAAATGATCTGAAACTTCAGATATGCAAAGAACATTTAAAAACTCACATTATCCACTATAGAATTAGTCAATAGTGTAATTAGGGGAGCAACCACAAATTGAAGAAAAGCGCAAATACTTTAGGTCACCCTGTATCATAAAAAGCTTCAAATGACGTGTAACTTTAACACATTGTTGCACATATTATGTACAATATTTCTGTTTTGTTTTGCGAATTCCACAAGTATTTAGGTAGGTATAAAAAAAATTTCAAAAATTATTAATTTTTTTAACAAGTTTTTTTGCTTATAACTAGAACAGATTTCCTTAAAATTTTACAAAACTTGCAGAAAAAATTGACAAAATATTAGAGAAACATTATTCTGAAACATAAATTCATACGTGTAATATTCGCTGAGATATGAGCATTTATAGTAAATATCATTTACTGCGCATGCGCGAAAGATAGAAAAACTTTTATTGCATAGGTTGAAAGCTATATATATTGGACAACTTTTGTCAAAAGTTCATTTGAATAGAGTCAAAATTAAGCAAATTGTCGGCAAAAGAATGAGCAAGTCTTTTGGTATTTTCCAGAGCAGAAATTTCATAAGGGGTTTCGACCATGCCGCGTAATTAATTTGACAATCCAATCATTTCAACTACTTTGCAAAAGTTCTTTTATTTGAAAAACTCATTATGAACTCACAAATCTAAGTAAATAAATAAAAATATGTTAGAGTTACAAACCTATAAAGGATTAAAAAAAAAAAAGAACTTTTACAACTTAATTAAAGTAATTGGAACTTCAAATTAATGACGCGGCATGGTCGAAACCCCTTATGAAATTTCTGCTCTGGAAAATACCAAAAGACTTGCTCATTCTTTTGCCGACAATTTGCTTAATTTTTACTCTATTAAAATGAATTTTTGACAAAAGTTGCCCAATACATCTAGTTTTTAACATATGCAATAAAAGATTTTCTATATTTTGTGCATGCACAGTAAAAAAAATATTTACTATAAGTGCACATATCTCAGCGAATATTACACATGTGAATTTTATGTTTCAGAATAATGTTACGCTAATGTTTTGTCAATTTTTCTGCACGTTTTGTAAAATTTTATGGAAATCCGTTCTAGTTATAAGCCATAAACTTTCCAAAAATATTAATAATTTTTGAAAAAAAAAAAAAAGAATATATATATATATATATATATATATATATATATATATCTGCTTAAATAATGGTGCAATTCTCAAAACAAGGTATAGAAATATTTTACTTAATATGTGCAATAATGTGTTAAAGTTACAAGTCATTTGTAGCTGTTTATAATACAGGATGATCCAAAGTATTGGCGCTTTTCTTCAATTTGTGGTTGGTCCCCTTATGGATTAAATTGATAGTGGAAAATGTGAGTTTTTAAATGTTCTTTGCATATCTAAAGTTTCAGATCATGATCAGTATTTTTTTAGAAAATAGAAAAAAAAAATCTAATAATTTAATTACTCAATTGTAGGCACTCATTGAAGTCAAGGTGCATCTATACATAAATTCATATGCAAATTTATGTAGTAGTTTCTGAGACATAACCTTCCTTAAAATTGCAGAAATCGCTATATAGAAAAGCCATCAGTTGAACAGCTGACACCAAAAGTTGATAGGCACTAATTTACGTCAAAGTTCAGTTACGTATAAATTTATATGCAATTATCTGCAGTAGTTCCTGACATACTGTCGCCAAAAAATTTTTGTCATACTCACACAGACATTTTCTAAAAATGGTCAAATTCTATTCTGCAGTTCTCAAAACGTGTAAATCCGTTGAAAACTGAAGTCGAAAATTATTACCTATCCAATACCTTATTCTAATGAATACAGAAGAATGTAAAAAAGGGTTTCTTGTTCAAAATTAAATTTCGTTTAAGTTAGAATTTTAATTTTCTTTTACTTAAATTTTAATCATTTTGTGAATTTAATTTATCTTTAATTAATTAATTATTTCATTCAAACAAATATGAAAATTTATTATTAATATACTGTTTTGTGGATCATAATTACTTTGTTCCTTACAAACGGGGCTTCACTATTAATATTTTTGCAAATTTAAATAGTGGCTTTATAGCAATGGAAAGATTAATAATAATAATAATGTTTTTCTTATATTTAAATTTTAATCATTTTGTGAATTTATTTATCTTTACTTATTTATTTATTTTCTCATTCACAAACAAATACGCCAGTTTGTGACTAATGACTGTATGACGATCGTAACTATTTTGTCCCTTATAAATCTTGCTTAATTATCAATACTTTTGCAAATTTAAATGCTGACTTTATAGCAATTGAAAGATTAATAATAATAATAATAATGTTTTCCTATATTTAAATTTCAATCATTTTGTGAATTTATTTATCATCACTTATTTATTTATTTTCTCATTCACAAACAAATACGCCAGTTTGTGACTAATGGCTGTATGACGATTGTAACTATTTTGTCCCTTATAAACCTTGCTTAACTATCAATACTTTTGCAAATTTAAATGCTGGCTTTATAGCAATTGAAAAATTAATAATAATAATAATAATATTTTTCTTATATTTAAATTTTAATCATTTTGTGAATTTATTTATCTTTACTTATTCATTTATTTTCTCATTCAAACAAATACGCCAGTTTATGACTAATGACTGTATGAAGATCGTAACTATTTTGTCCCTTATAAACCTTGCTGAACTATCAATACTTTTGCAAATTTAAACGCTGGCATTATAGCAATTCAAAGATTAATAATAATAATAATGTTTTTCTTATATTTAAATTTTAATCATTTTGTGTACTTATCTTTACTTATTTATTTATTTTCTCATTCACAAACAAATACGCCAGTTTGTGACTAATGACTGTATGACGATCGTAACTATTTTGTCCCTTATAAACCTTGCTTAACTATCAATAATTTTGCTAATTTAAATGCTGGCTTTATAGCAATTGAAAGATTGATAGTAATAATAATAATGTGTTTCTGATATTTAAATTTTAATCACTTTGTGAATTTATTTATCTTTACTTATTTATTTTCTCATTCAAAAAAATACGCCAGTTTGTGACTAATGGCTGTATGAAGATCGTAACTATTTTGTCCCTTATAAACCTTGCTTAACTATCAATACTTTTGCAAATTTAAATGCTGGTTTTATTTATAACGAGTGAGTAAAAAAAAAAAAAAAAAAAAAAAAAAAAAATTAAGGATGTAGGAGAACTCCATTTATTATCATCTTATCAAAAGAGAAAATCAGATTAAAGAGTGCTTAGCTACAAACAAAATAAATGCATTCTTTGTGAGAGACGGTAAAGATAAAACACTTTCGACTGCATTATTGTTGTTTCTCTAATTCAAGGATAAGTCTGATTAAGAGAGCGTCTATCTTAGTGAAGGTAAGATAAACGTATCTGCAAGATCAGCTTGTTCTTCAGACAGATCCCTCTCTCGTAACTACATAATATCAACCTAACGTGAGACAAAATAGCATCAGACTGACTGAAGACTTTAGAAAGTCATTTTTCACAGTCTCTGACATTGCTGAAAAGATAATTTTACAGGGGAATGGAAAGGGAAACTTGTGTCAATTGTTTTCATTTATAAGTACGACATGACTACTGTTTTCAGACGGGGATTTTAGAGATGTGGAAATTTGCAGTTGCCCACTTTAAATCAAATATATATATATATGTTAGGTATTAACCCATTAACCGCTGGTGTTGCGTGAACGCAACACCAGAAATAAATGCGTTTAACTGTTAACTGTAAAAGATGTTTTATATTAAGTATTGTTTTTAAGTAAGAAAATAGCAGATGTTTATTTTATTACAAAAAAATTTGATCTGAAAAATAGTTTTATATTTAAAAATGAATTTTAAACTTGAAGCATTTTTCAAACTAAAACTTTTGAAAAAATTTCATATTTCAATGAGTTTACATAACTTGTAAATTTTTTTTTTTCATAATAAAATAATTACTTTTGAAACCATCTGTAGTTTTTGCTGTTTCACGCTCCTTCAAGAAAATTTCCATAAACATTTATTTGTATTCATTTTATACTCTTATTCCTCTGAAGTTGTACAAATACAACACACTATTTTTAGTAAGGTAAGACCAATTTTCATAATTTTGTTTTAAATTACTGTAATATATGATCAAAATAATGAGTGTTCCTGTTTGTATTTAGAAAAAAAATCATTATTTCTAGTTTTGGCGGTAAATGGGTTAATTCGCTATGCAAAGCTATACTTTTCAACCGATGCTACGGAAATTGGTACACATACTAATCAGGTCAATGTAGAGTTAACGTCGTATATTTTTAGTTCAACCGTGTAATTGGTTTAAAAGATATTAAGTAAAAACTCTATTTTTACTTTATAATTTGTAAAAACTAAAAATAAGATGATTAAAAAAAAAAAAAAAACTATTTTTTTTCTCTGGAAATATATTTTTTTTATGTCGAAAAAAAAAAATGAATATATAACAATTTTCTTTTATTTAAATTGAGGGACAAGATTTTTTTTTTAACACGTTTTGTATATTTAGACCAATTAAAAAAAAGTTTTTTTTTTCCTTTTTCCCTCTGGCATCAAGTTAAAAAATGTTAAAATAAAATTGAAAGAAAAAAATCGTGCTAAAAAAGTTGAACAGCTTTAATATAAGACACCTTGGAGAAATTTGAAATTTGACACCGAAGTAGCTCGGACGTTTCTCGCCAAGATCTTTGCTTACGCAATTGTGACAGCTATTCTAATTTATCACAAAAATGACAGTAAAAATTTAAAAGCCGCGAAGGGGGTCCTATACTGAATCTGTAACAAAGAACTTTTAATAAATGAATATAGTAACCGTTGCTAAGGAACGAAGTACAGTTACCGCATGAATGGAAGAGTGGAAGAATGAATATGGAAGAATGGATTAAAAACAAATCCTGTCGTACTAAACTAAATTCTGTCTTGTGCAACATTTTATATCTATTACTTAGAAAACAAAAATAAGTGTTCCATTTTCATTTTTCATTTATTTACTTTTTATAAATTCTTAAAATTTGGAAGTAGGGGTGAAAATTCACTGAAAATCTTACTAACGGGAAACTTTTTCTTACCAGACAGCAATACGAAGTTGAAACTTATCGATAGAACAACAGAACGTGTATGTGACATCCCCAGTCGAAAAAATTTGTGTACCAATCCACAGCAAACAGAAATTAATCTCTGATTAAAAAATTTCCGAACCAGTATTCGCAGATTTAGAAATGAAGAGCTTATTTCCAAAAGGCGTTAAGTCAAAATTTTCAAAAATTGACTTTTCGATGCAAAAGGTCGCAGCACACGTCTAACAATATATTTTCAATAAGTAGAAGTTCCAAACGAAGCTTAGTCGTAATGAAAACAAAAAGTGAAATCCATGTTTTTTTCCAAAAAGAATTAAGTCACAAGTAAGTTTTGTGCCAAAAGGGATTAAGAAAAGGGATTATCAAGTTTAACCAACTGTAGCGTGCCTTGAGATCACGTGGTTTTTCTGGCCTTTTGTGAAAAGTCAAAAGTTAGGAAAGGAATGCACATTGAGATAGTTTTTTTTTCGTTTGTTTTCCATAGAAAAATATAAAGAGGAATGTACTTATAACCTTTATTATAATTTGTTTGTAAAAGATTTTAATCTTGGTTTTGGAACCCTGAAAAAAGTCATTTGTTCCTTCTGTATTAGGAAAAAAATACAAATGAATTCAGAGAAATGTACAGAAAAAAGAAAAGACCCTGTTAACCGAACTTTTGATTCATAAACACCGGAGCAAAAAATTTTATTCACTTTTAGGGGAAAAGCTTATAGGAGAAGATAAAATTACAATATCTTTTGACCTGATGCAAAATCAGGAATTACAACACAAATAAAAATTATACCATGTTAGGAATGCTTTCAGCAGTGGCTGCTCAAAAGGGCTTCACCTTCACGTACTATTTACCAGTGCGTGGTCACTCCTACTTAGCAGATAGAACACTAGGCCGAGTAGAGACTAGTTTAAAGAAAGTGGATGCAGTTTTTTATTCTCTAATGAATATTTTGAACATTTCTCTAAGGTTGGAAATATTTTGATTTTAAAAATTTTGCGCATAGTCGTCTGAAAAGAAAACAAGGTTTCTTGATTTTAGAGGCAAAAGTACTGGAAATTACAAAGCAAGATGTGAGAATCAAGACAACGTACTGTGGTTCGTTTTGCCGTCAAAAGATCCTGAAACGAGGGAAAAACTCCCGTGTACCCCTTCTGAAATAAAACCAAAAAACAATATGGAACAAGCAAAGAAAAACAGATGTTTTAAAATTACTTAATGCTTTGGGAATTAACAAATTGCACAAATGTTTTTATTTTTATGAATAATCTTGCAAAGATACTACTAAGGCTAACATAAGTGAAAATAATGATAAAGATGGAGAAATAGAATTTGTAAATGAAGATTTGTAGTAACTAACTACCTTCTAAAATTGTATAGCTAAAATTCATGCTGTATTTAGACGAAAAAAAAAAAAAAATACTTGGATTACTTTTAAAGGGAAGTAAGTCATTTCATTTCGTTATTTGTTTGTTCCAAAAGGGCGTAAGTCATAGTTTTGTTCCAAAAGGGGTTAAGCCATTTTTTTCTTTTTTTCTTTCTAAATAACTATACTGTCAGGATTTTTTTAAACATGTAATTAAGTGTTATTATCATCCATAGATTATTGGGGAAAATTATCTTTTCCTTAAATTGAATAATAAATCTTACATAACAAAATCGCATTTTTTCAAGAACTGAAAAAAATGACTTAACGCCATTTGGAAACAAAATCTTCAATTGTAGTAATAACAGCACATTGTCAAATGAGTAAAATTTAGTATTAAGTAACATGCAACTACAGTAATCTACAGACATAAAATAAATTTTATTATTATTATTATTATTATTATTATTATTATTATTATTATTACATCCTAGCATTTGTTTTTAAAATGTTAATCTACAAGTCGAACATCATGCTACAGTTTCGTAATAAATAAACAAAAACACCTTAATGTCTATAGGCATTTATCAAAAGAAAATTTAACGTAATTATATAGTAAACCAATCAATAAAGAAACCCATATGAGGATTTAAAAAAAAAAAAAAAAAACTATTATAGTGCCGCATTTACTTCAGCAGCATTTAGGATCCGGGAGGAACAATAAAAATTGTGAAGGAATAAACATATATTTAAAAAGTCTGGTGTGAAACAACCACACAAAAATGTGCATTTCAAGGAAATGTGTAATTAGATTAAATTTTTCTGGCCAAAGCACTTATAATCGCTTTATCTCTAGCAGCCGAATTGGGTTTGGGCTGACCAATCAGATGATACTTTACGTCACTATCGAATCATTTCGACAGAATTTAATCGTAACTGGTCCACGTTAGGTAAATATTATATAGATTATTTACATGAAATAAGCATGTTTTCTATAGTACACCTATATTTTAATTACAAACAATTTAATTTGATGATTGGTTTACAGGGCCACACAAAAGTATTCAGATACAGTATGGGATGCAATTAAAAATATCTAGAATTGCATTTTCACTCGTGTTATGCATTTTAGACATTTTCCAGCTAAGTTGATATATTGAAAGTTACTTAATGTATTGAGTGAACACAGATTAAAATTATAATATACTCTATGAAAGATAGTGACTGAGTGAAAATTGCATTTTCACTCGTGTTATGCATTTTAGATACTCTCCAGCTAAGTTGATATATTGAAAGTTATTTAATGCATCGAGTGAACATAGATTAAAATTATATTATACTCTATGCTTACAGCACGATTACTCTTTCTTGTTAATTTACAAAAGAGGTATCCTAATAGCAGTTCTTCTGATTATTATTTTTTATTTAAGGTAGAATTAAAATAGATATAAACAAACTTCTCACAATATAATTATTCCTTGTATGACATCTCAAAATATAATTGTTTCTATTACTCGAAGTTTAATTTGCATAAAATAAAAATTAATTACCACAGATACGTGTCGAGACTTCTTTAAATAACATACAATAAACAGCTTTTAAAAAGCTTCTCCATAAGGACAAAAAAATATATATAATTGTATTCAATTAGGTCATCTTCTTTTACTAATAAGTCATTGCACCAATTGATTACAAACTACTTAATTAATATTAATTGTTTATGCTCTTCCTTTCAGAAAAAGAGCAAACAAGTTGCAAATCATTAAAATAGAAACGATGGTTGCCATTTACTTTGGAATTTATAGTAATTATAAATAGTAATTTCCAGTTAAAAATCATTTAGGCAACGCTTTACAACTAAACTTAATGACTAACTCGACGCGCTAAACATATAAAAAGTTAAAAGAGGTTAACCGTGTATTCATGCAGGATATTTACATCAGGTATTTATATCCAGATTCTCAAAAGCTGTTTTAGTTTATGTTTAAATAATTCTTTTTATCACATGGAGACGTAAAAATAAATCGTTCAGGTTGTGAAAGTTAAACATATAAGTGACGCTGCGTGCGAGAATTTATTTGAAGTGTTGCGTCTGCTATTTATTATACGTAGCTAGATAAAATCGAACAAAAATGACTGTTGCGAAAGAATTTTTATTACTTTCTTTTATATGTATATATAGAGAAAGTATTGGATTCGTGAAAATTTTCGATGAATTTAGACGTTTTGGGATGTCCTGAACACGATTTGACTGTTTTTAGAAAATGTCTGTGTGTGTGTGTATCACAAATTTTGTGGACGCTGTATCTCACGAACCAATAAACGAAATTTAATCAAACTTTTTATTTAGTTGGACCCTGAAATAAACTGGAGCTGATTAGATTTGTAGAACAGATGCTCAACAGGTGGCGCTGTGATCGCACTTTTTCTAAATTTTTAACATGGCAGTATATGACAAAATTTCGTATAAAATGTACATAAGGAGAGTTATTTTAATCGTGTGAACGTAAAATTAATGTGAATTATTGATAATAGTAGTAGTTAACTAGGAAAAAAGTTTTATGCATGTGGGAGCATCGCTTCTCCCCTTACCCCCCTGGGGAGTAAATTTTCACTATGGGTATCTTTCGAGAGATCTCGTCAATACCTTTAAAACGAATAGTTGAACTATAGATTTGTGATAATTTAAAACAAAGTTATCGATTTTTTTTTTTTTTTTTTAAATCTTTTAACGAAAAAAAAACTTGGGGGAGGGGGGGGGGAATCTTATTTCTTCTGATTTGCAAAAAATTGACATCTTCTGGCATTTAGTGACAATATAATAATGTCAGATAAAAATCGTCTGCATTTATAATGTAAAATAATTTGATAATTTAATAAATAATTTGTATTGAATAAATTTTGTGTAAAATTATACAGAAGAAAGTCATGTGATGGCCACATCATACTAGTTTAAATTGCAACTGTCCGATGAAATATCGATGAAAATAAGGCTTAACATATCTGCTTTATTTTATTTTTATAGAAGAAATCTATCTTTGGATTTTTAAATCCGAAACTACCGAATTTATAAAAAGAAATTCCAATCTATACATTTCTAGAAAGGGAAACAATATTATGAATATTATGATTCCTTTGTATTGTGAGAAATTCGCCTTTGATTTGCTACAATTAAGTCATAAACCAAGATTATAGTCGCTAAAAGTCGTCTCTTGTGTTCGCATTTATTTGCGGAGATTTTTAAATTAGTTTGGCTACGATAATATAGGAAAACGCTCTAGAATCCTAATAGGGGTTTTTAGAAATCGCTACCAAAAGGAATTACCGTATTTTAGTGAAGATAAGCCGATTTTTGGGGACTGCGACTTATCTACCAGTGCGGACTATCTAATGATAATGCCAAATTCCGTCGACCATATTTTTTAAACAGCTGTTCTCCCCAGAAAACAGAAGTTTAGTGTTCGTAGTTTCGCGAGCACTGATTCACGCTTTCACCGCCGCCCGCCTCGAAAGAGATTCGTGGCACGTCGGTGTCCGTTTGCTTTTTTTTTTTTTTTTTTTTTTTTTTTTTTTCGCATTTACATACTGGTCTATTCTTTTTTTTTTTCTCTATAGAGAATTATTTTTTTTAATACTTTATTATTTTTACTTATAACTAATAATCTCTAATTTTAATTCATTTGCATATACGTCTGGAGTTCGCCATCTTGTTCCCTTGTTTTTGATTTTTTGCATCATATTTGCATACTGACTTTCTTTTAATTTTTTCTTTATACAGTACCTTTCAAAATAATTTATTACTTTTATTTATAATTAATTATTAATTAATTTTATGGCTTTGCATATACGCTCGGATTCCGCCATCTTGTTCCCTTGTTTCTCATATTTGTTGCATTATATCTGCATAAAGGTATAGTTTGATTTTTTTGTCTTTAAACAGAATTATTTTTTAAAATAATTTATTAGTGCTAGAGGCCTATTTCAGTCGGTACAGTTGTCGAATTTTTATAATACACTCTTAATTAGTGCTAAGGGCCTATTTCAGTCGGTTTATTGAATGGGGATTTATTGAATGAAGTCCCCCCAAGGCCCAACTTTGACATGAGTCCCCCCCCCAGGCCCAACTTTGACATGAGTCCCCCCCCAGGCCCAACTTTGACATGAGTCCCCCCCAAGGTACCCCTATTTCAGTCGGTACAGCGTTGTCGAATTTTTATACGTCACTCTTAATTAGTGCTAAGGGCCTATTTCAGTCGGTTTATTGAATGGGGATTTATTGAATGAAGTCCCCCCAAGGCACAACTTTGACATGAGTCCCCCCCCAGGTCCAACTTTGACATGAGTCCCCCCCAAGGTACCCCTATTTCAGTCGGTACAGCGTTGTCGAATTTTTATAATACACTCTTAATAGTGCTAAGGGCCTATTTCAGTCGGTTTATTGAATGGGGATTTATTGAATGAAGTCCCCCCCAAGGCACAACTTTGACATGAGTCCCCCCCAAGGTACCCCTATTTCAGTCGGTGCAGCGTTGTCGAATTTTTATACGTCACTCTTAATAGTGCTAAGGGCCTATTTCAGTCGGTTTATTGAATGGGGATTTATTGAATGAAGTCCCCCCAAGGCACAACTTTGACATGAGTCCCCCCCCAGGTCCAACTTTGACATGAGTCCCCCCCAAGGTACCCCTATTTCAGTCGGTACAGCGTTGTCGAATTTTTATAATACACTCTTAATAGTGCTAAGGGCCTATTTCAGTCGGTTTATTGAATGGGGATTTATTGAATGAAGTCCCCCCCAAGGCACAACTTTGACATGAGTCCCCCCCAGGCACAACTTTGACATGAGTCCCCCCCAAGGTACCCCTATTTCAGTCGGTACAGCGTTGTCGAATTTTTATAATACACTCTTAATTAGTGCTAAGGGCCTATTTCAGTCGATTTATTGAATGGGGATTTATTGAATGAAGTCCCCCCAAGGCACAACTTTGACATGAGTCTCCCCCCCAGGCCCAACTTTGACATGAGTCTCCCCCCAGGCCCAACTTTGACATGAGTCCCCCCCAAGGTACAACTTTGACATGAGTCCCCCCAAGGCCCAACTTTGACATGAGTCCCCCCAAGGCCCAACTTTGACATGAGTCCCCCCCAAGGTACAACTTTGACATGAGTCCCCCCCCCCCCAAGGCACACCTTTGACATGAGTCCCCCCCAAGGCACACCTCCCCCTCATTGGGAAAAAGAGAAAAAACGTTGTTTTGCGGCTATAAGACAGTTTGGACTTTCAACGTTATTTGTTACAATATCTGCAGCTGAAACACATTGGTTTGATTTAATGAAAACTTTATCATGGAATTTAGATCGTCACGAATTAACTAAAGAAGAATTTGTCGATATTAACAAGTTTAGCAGTAGGCCTCTGGCACTAAATTAAAATCTGTCAATGTCAGATTTTCATGTTTTAAATAATGAAATAATGTCGTGTCTGTATAATTTTCTTCTTTTGTACTTTCTCCTTAATGAATTGAAAGGAATTGCCTCATTTTTATTATTTTCATTAACTTACGTAGATGCCAGAAGACTGCTGTCTTGTTTCCATATTTATCTGTTATATCATCGTAACAATGCTTGCATAAGCCGCGGCTTACCTTGCGGTGCGGTTTATCTAAGAGTATTTTTTTTTTTCAACATTTTAATAAGCTGTGGCTTACCTACCAAGGCGGCTTATATACACTAAATTACGATAGAATTTATAAGGATAGCATAAAACCATTTTCACTCTTACTAGAGCCACAATTTTGTTTCTGCTTGTCAGTAACAGATTTTTTCTCAGTATAATCCATAATAAATTGACACATATAGGCGTAACAAATGTTAATAAAATGTATAAAAATACCTTAAATATTGAAAAATTTTAACTGATATTAAATAAAAGGATAGATAAAAATCAGATATCCTTGGAACAAAGTTAAAAATCTAAAAATAACCCTCAACATTTCTTTTAATATTTGTCATTTTTTGTGAAACTTTCTTGAATTATGTGCATCCCTTGGCAGAATTCGTCTGGTCTTTACCGGTATTTCAGTAAGATAAGTTATAATAATGATTTTTTATAAGGTGAGCGTAACAATTTTATTTTTCTCAGTTCAGATTTTGCCAGTTTCTGTCGGTATCGCACTAAACCGGTTGTTGAACTACCTGACTAACTGTGGAATTACTTGAACTAAATTAACTTGAACTGAACTCTATAAACTACAAATTGTTTAAAAGTATGATACTGATATTATCTGTATTATCATTTCGGCAATTTTCAATTTTCTTATCCAGTTCTGAGTAATCTGAAATTGTCAGTATTGCTTTATTTAGGTCCGATAAATACCAGTGTAAATTATTTAATAACTATTTATATGAAAATGATGTTTTAAATATACTTTATACTGCATTTACGAATTTATTTTTACGATTATAACATAAAGTTTTACATCCGTGAATTCAAAATTTATTTATGATTTGTAAATTATTCTTAGAATGAAATTAAAACAGGTGTTATGTTAAATTTTATAGAAATAATCTGAAAACTTTTTCATTTTTATTGTTGTTTATATATTTGAAAATCTGCTTTTTGGATAATATTGTATAGTTATAATAATAATGATGATAATAATAGTAATAATAAATCCAAAAGGAAAATTTCGTATAAAAATACACATAATAATAATAATAATAATAATAATAATAATAATTATTATTATTATTATTGTTTGACATCGTGGGAATAATTTTGAAATATGAGGATAATTAAATTGAAAATATGTCATGAAATTATACTTTGCCAGTGCTGTTTTATTTTTAACTATAATAATAATAATAATAATAATAAAAAGTTATGTCAGTCTTATATAAATACATTCTGATTAGGCAGTTCAGGACAAAACAGACTAAACTGAGATCCAGGCCCAGGTCCTTGGGCAGTTTTAGAAACCTTATTCTGCAACCTCAAAATAAAAATGCTCACATATGCAAATTAGTCGTTGTTTTACATTGGGAAAATGGCAATCAAAAACTGTAAGCTATTTTGAACTACTACTTTTATCTAGCATTAGTCATATTTCGTATTTGGTACACAGGTTATTAGAAAAATCATAAATTCCACTTTTATGCCTTACATATATTTTTTATGACAGACATATAGTAAAAATTACAATGAATTACATGCCATCTTTTCCACAGTAATGAATATATTTTACTTATACTGAAAATTATAATTACATAGGTAAAAAAAAAAAAAACACACACACACACATATATATATATATTAATATTAATATTAACCCTTTGCACTCGAGGCCTTTTCACTTCTTTGAACCAGCAGCACTAGGCGATTTTTCTCTTATATGCTGAATTAATTATCGTTAACATAAAAGATTTCACACACAATTTATTTGTTAAAACTTTTTATTTAACCATTTTATGTAACTCTATACTTCAAAGAAGAACATTTGTTAAACATATTAAACAATACCACATCAAATCAAGTGGTGATCGAGAGTCACCTCTCGAGTGCAAAGGGTTAATAGTGAATAAATAAAATTAATTGCAAAGACTTCTTCTTCTTCTTCTTCTTCTTTTTTTTTTTTTTTGTAAAGTTTACGTTTTTGAAGATGCTGAATAAAAAAAGGCCTTCATTTACTCCCATCATGTATGGTTTTATTTTATTTTATTTTATTTACTTAGTACAACAGGATTATTGTTCGCAATCAGCTTTTTTAGCGTTGTAAAAAATTGTAGTAACCCATAATGAATCAAGCATATTTACGCAATATGCCAGGTTCTAAGCCCCTATACAAAGCCACGGCCCGATTACCCAAATGGCTCGGGAAGCACAAGCTTCCCCTAAAAAATTTACGAGGGGCCCCAAAATGACTAAAAACAGGGTTTTGAATTTTTTGTTTGAGATTTTCACCCCGAGATTGAATTTTTTCTGAGAAAATTCGCCTAAAGCAAGGTAAAATAGTCACTATTTCGGGAAAATTCTATTATTTAACCTCAAAAATCTGAATGTTCTTAATTAATAAGTTATACGATTTTAAAATTCTGTATAAAAACCACCCAGATATATGAATGCGAAAAAAAATATATATATAAACACACACTAATCTTTGATCTATAGCATTTTTATATTACAATATGTAACAGAAAAACAAGATTTCCAGAAATGAAAGGGGCCCCCGAAAAGATACCGAGCTTCCCCTAGCTTCAAAACTTAATCAGGCCCTGTACAAAGCTACACCGTTGAACCGATAGCTACGGTGATTGGTACACTTATTAATCAGGGCAAAATCTAGCTAACGTCGTATTTTTTTTAGTTCCGTCGGATAATTAGTTTATATTAAATACTTACTTACAATTTAATTTATTAAAGTTTAAACCACCGCACTGTAGAATGTACAAAAAGAGGGGGGGGGGGAAGCTAAAAGCTCCATAGAAATAGCATGGGACGAAAACAAAAAACAACTCACAATGTCAAGTGTGTTAAATAAATAAATAAAAAAAAAAAAAAAAAGAAGTTTGACACCGGAAGTAATAAGAGGACAAAATTCACTAGAAAAAGATATTGACGGTAAATATTGATGCAACGGATTAAATCTCTTCTGCCTCAAATCTTTTCTGCCTCAATTAGGCTGTTGCAGGTAAAGTAGATTTACAGTCAAAATGAAAATTAATGGCAATTTAATTCACTGCCATTAAGACAGACTTAGGCGATTTGGCGATCAAAGTTGGCGAAAAAAGGTAGTTTGAAGTTGTTGCAGTTTCGAAGCTCTATAATGAATAGAAGCGGATTTCTCGTACTCTTCGTTAAATAATTCTAGTACGGAATTCGCACAAAACTGTGTCAATGCCTATAAACAGCAGTGGATCCACAATCAATAGTCAGTATGTGTTAAGAGAGTTAGTCTGGGCGCTTGCATCATAGAGTCTGTTCCAAGCGACTGATCTTTGTCTGTGAACCAGCAAAATTCCTGCTCTGTGAAGTATTTAACACTGATTGTTGTACACTTGTAAAACAACTGATTTTTCTCTTGGACTATTTGGAAAACATTCGTCGAATAGTGACACTTGGGATAGAGCGACAACTTTATTGGGTTGCTTCGAGAACATTAGTTAAATTCACAGTTCTATTGGAGAATTTCGAGAATATTAACTGAAATCGCAGTTTTCTCGCTCTGTTACGATAAGTAATACTGAACAGAAGCACTTCGTCGATTAGAACCTGCTTATTTCTTTAAGAATGACTTTTTCCACTTAAAAAATTCGACAATTTTTTGTTACAATATAAAGAGTTTGGAAGAACTTTATAAAGAAAGTTAGTTTAAATTAGTTTTACTGTTAAAGTTGTAGTCAATAAAGTGGTTATATATACTGAATTCATATGCTCTACTTACAGGGTCCGACTTAGCCCAATTGGGGCCCGGGGCAAAAACTTTTTTGGGGGGGCCCTCTGCTTCACTACTTCAGTAATGAAGAACCGAAATTTATGGAGGTATTTAAATTTTTCACCTCATTATAGATATATAACAACATTGACTAGAACCTAAAATAGCTATAAAGTCCCCCCCCCCTCCAATGGTCAGACGAAATATCGTTCTATCCATTTTATTTCTGATTGTTAACTTTGTCATCTAGATCCAGCTGCGAAAAATTCATATCCTTGCTGACATTAGGGCGGAATTCAGCTAAATTTTCGCAATTACGATGGCTCAATTAAGCTGGATTATACACTGTAGGTACTGATATTTTGTTTAAAACACGTTCATTAAAGAAAGAAACGTAAAATAAAATTTCTATTCAATTTGGGGGCCCCCTCTGATGTGGGGGCCCGGGGCAACTGCCCCGTATGCCCCTGCCTTAGTCAGGCTCTGTCTACTTACCTGTAATTTTCCACATAGACGTAATGTATTTGAATTCTCTTGGGTGTCCCTGTACAGGAACGATTTGCTTCATCACAACGAAAATCTTATTGTAGCATCCCTATATCATACGCATTTAGAATACCGTTTGGACTTTCTGCTGCTATTTGTTCTTGAGATATGCTGATAACAGACAGACACATACACACACGAAGCCGTCGGTTTTCAGCCCGTAGCGTTTCAGCCCTCAAATGAAATCGTAGTTTTTTAGCCCGAAAGTAAAACCTATCCCGAATAATAATGGAGTTTATGTTTGATTATTTATTTATTTATTGTATTTATATTTTGAAAAGTTAACTTCCCTTCACACTTTATCCAGGCTTAGGACTGGCAGCAATTGTTGCTGGCGTGTTTAAAAGTTTTTTTTTTTTTTTTTTTTTTTTTTTTGCTTTATTTATTACAAATTACAATAAAAAACTTCTTACAAATGACACACAAAATAATTTACAATTTAACATTTACGTTTGAAAGTTTACATATTACAATTATTCGAGTTTATGGACATAACTAGTGCTTTTAAACATTTTCTAATATCCAAGGATATGTAGTACTCGTCTAAAATTTTCCTTATTCTTTCATCCAATTTGATATATTTCCGTTTTCTCTTTTTACCTGCTAAACCTATATACTGTCTATCAAACAAAAAATCATTATATTTTGCTTCGTCTTTTAAATTTCTTATTAATGCATAGAAATTAGGATGTGATTTTTTTACTATATCGTTAAGTCTAAAGTTCCGTCCTTCGACGGCATTATTCTTACGATGGCGACTTTCATTACAGTTCCACATGTTTGGTGTTATTACGTTGTTTTCTAACCATTGTTCAACAAAATAATCATAATTTTTTTGTAGATTTTCACTGGAAGGAGAAGTTTCTTGTATTGCAATCCACGCGTCGTCAATATGTTGTACAGGTAAATACGCTAGAGACGCACACATTCTAATATGAAGTCGAATTTCTTCTTTACAGAGTATTCGTTCACTAAGCCCAATTCTTGCACTTTTCTCCAAAGACATTGGTTGAAGTGATAAATGCATCCTTTTACACTAACAGAAGGAAACACTTTCATTAGAGATTTAAATGCAGCCGCTTCAAAATCCATATGCACAATTTTTGGTTGCCAATTGGGAATATGCTGTTTTAGGAGCATGAAAAATCTCTCGTATGTCTCCATCTGCTTGTTTGGAAGCAATGAATATACAGCTGTGATTACATTAGTTTCATTTGTATTGCTGCCAATGTCCACATGTATACTGTAAATCTGAGTGAACTGCTTACTACAACTCTTGAACTTGCCGTCCATGAAAAATGTTTCATTGGTCGTAAGTAGTGCTGGACGATATCAGAAATTAAATATCGCGATATATCACCAAGTTAATATCGATATTATGTGATATATTGCGATATTTCTTTCAAGATAGGAAAAAATAGACATTTGTTATTTTTTAAAGACATATGCACACGAATTTTAAAGTATACAAGTATAAAGTGTTTTCCATGTATTTTCTGGTATATTACTACCATAACTTTATCATAAAAAAAAAAAACATAAAAAGTGAATCAATATTTTGTGTTTCTTATAACTTATACTGTTGCTTTTTAGTATACCTCTGTATAATTTGTCCTCTATTCTTCCCATTTTAAGCATTAATTATTTTAAAATCATATTTTAACACAGCTAATATGCGATCTGTGTTTTATTTGTACCAAGTATATCAAAATTCATAATTCTACTAAAAATAAAGCTTAAGAAAAATTAAATAAAAAGGAAAATCATTCTAAATAGTTAAGAATTGCCATTGGATACACCTTTTTTGGTCGTAGAGAGTAATATTTTTTACTTAAAACTCTTATATGCATCCTAAATGTCAGTTACTTGTCATTTTTATTTTTGTATCTGCTTACCAAATCATTACAATATTTTTTAAATGTATATGTGTTCAATTCACATTCGTAATAGTTTCATATATTCGTAATAGTTTCATTATATATATATACATTGTCAGTATAAAAATTATATTATTTAAACAAAATTATGTTAAAGTTTCATTTTGTTACTTAAAGTAACTCATTTTGCAATTACATGTACGGCTTAAAAAAAAAAAAAAAAAAAAAAAAAAAGAAAGAAAGAAAGAAAAGGAAAGAGAAAAAATAAATGCTACATAAAAAAAAGTAATAAACTATCCAATATTATATAATTTAATAAACTGTCACTGTAAAATTACTGAAGATAAAACTTTATTTTACATCAGTCAGATAGCACCCTTTCTCCCTTCCCATGTTTTCCAATGGGATTTTTGTCGCGTCGTTTTATAAAAATATTTTATTAAAAAATGAACTTTTTCGAATTCTGTTTTTTTTTTAATATTACTCTTTGAACAGGTCGTCTTTTAGCTTAAATTCTGTTTTTTGAATATTACTCTTTGAACAGGTCGTCTTTTAGCTTAGTGAACAATTTTTCGAAAAAATAAATTTAAATATTTTACTTAGAGATCCACACTTAGAGTCCATAATTTACTTATTGAAATAAAATATTTAAATAAATTTTTTCGAAAAATTGTTCACCAAGCTAAAAGGCGACCCGTTCAAAGAGTAATATTCAAAAAACAGAATTCGAAAAACTTCATTTTTGAATGAGATATTTTTATAAAACGAAGCAACGAAAATCCCATTCGATAACATGGGAAAGGAGAAAGGGACTGATGTACAACCCAAACAGTGATGCCAGATGGTCGAAAATTATTTCCCCAAACAGGTCTTCAAATTTCCCCAATTCAGGAGGTTCTTTTCGAAAAAATCCCCAATTTGATTTCCACTAAAAAGGGGAAATAAAAATTTTTTCAAAAAAAATATCAAGCAGATTTTTCTGTGATAAAAATTTCGATTTTTCCCCAAAAGAAGGCAATTAAAAAAAAAATTCCCCAAATACCAATAAAGATATTGAAAGTCTCTAGTCGTAGGGATAAATCATTACGTTATCAACATTGACAGAGAGTTGAAGAACTCCCCAGATTTGTCCCCAAAAATTTTAGAATTCCCCAAAAAAGTCCCCACAAACATTTGGTCCAAAAGCCTCAAAAATCCCCAAAATGGGGACAAAATCCCCAATCTGGCATCACTGAGCCCAAAGCGAGTTAAACACATGTCGCATCTTATTGGTCAGAAGATATGGATACTTTGAAATAAACCAATATCAATGAATCAATAGCAGGAAATGAGCTAAAACAAAAGATATTGTTTTCATTCATAATAAGCGTTTGATTTTATATCGCCTGTCTGTGGTATTACACGTACGATCCACGAGCGATAATGTGCAATATTATCAAAGAACTTATACTAACGGTAGTATAAATTCTTTCATATTAGCGTTTAGAGCCAGGGAAATTCATGAATGTAGAATGAGAAGTCAGTAAGTCAGTATACTGTAAGAAGTCGATATACTATGGGAAGTCAATATACTGTGATAGTTTAATTTTCCTGATGAATATCATTGACTTTTTGGACAGTGATATTTTCAAAAAAGTAGATATATTGCGGTATAGAGAGGATTGGAGAGGAAGGATTGTTTGGGGTTGGGAGGGGAAAAAGGGGGTTGCAATAGTATAAGCTATTCAGGTCTCTTTTTTTTCGGGCTTTGCTTGGCGCGCGGTGATGCAGGTTTGTGGCGCGCACAAGGGGTTGCGTCACTTCCGCTAGCCAAACGGTTTGTTTGTTTTTTTAGAAAACACGGTGAATAAGCTATTCGGCGTTCTCTTTATTCCGAGCGTGGCGACTGGTGGTAGGTGCTAGAGAGAAACATTATTTATCGGCGTTTCGATCGATCGCTCAGTGTGCGCTAAAGAAATATCGTTAGAGGGATATATCAGCAAAGCTAGATCTTTAATATCGTTATTGCGATACTTAAAAAATATTGATACTTGGGGATATATTGATAAATACTCCAGCCCTAGTCGTAAGAGCTTCTTTTGCCTTTTGCAGTGGCGAAAGCTATTATTCTATCTTTTGCTCCACTGTCAAACAAAAGGAAAGTTTCTTTGTTTTCATTTAAATAAATAATGTCGTCAGTCAGTGCAATGTTTTCTGCGCAAATGGGATCTTTACTTGAACCTCGTGCTTTATTTCTAATATCATTTAACGCATGTTTTGCTGTACTGTACAACGGAATTTCTGTTAAAAAGTCGAACCCTTTGTCAATCACATTTTTCATTTCTTTCTGATAAATTTCCGTCAGGGGCGTATCTTCTTTTCTAGCTCTCTTCTTCATAATGTTTTCACATTTCTTTACCTCGTTTGCAGCAACATCTGGTTGGCAGGAGTGATTAACAACTTTTAAAACGTCTTGACCCTTCATAAGAAGTAGGCCTTTGCATTTAGTCGATTTAAAACAATGAACGCAGCGCCAACATGTTGTTCCATTTTTATTTTTCCTTTTAATAACATATCTGTAATCAGTGTGCAGAGCACAAGGTTTATTTCTTTTAGTTTCAATTATTTCTACTACCGAATCCATGCCTACACTGCAGTATGACATAACTGCATACACTAGAATACCATTCACTTCATATACTAACGATAACTTCTATCAGAAGTGCCCACGTGGTCTTATCACGTGGCGGACTGGTCCACCTGATGGTCAATAGGGGGTGGTCCACCAGGAGCTCGATTAAGACCGGAACATCACGTTATTATTCGGGGTGGGATTCTCTTGTGTGGGCTGAAAAACTACGATTTCACTTGAGGGCTGAAACGCTACGGGCTGAAAATCGATGACACCACACACACAGAGACCAACCACTAAAATCATGATTTTTGGATTCAGGGGACCTCAAAACGTGTAAATATAACAAAAACTCACTTTCGAAAATTTGACCCAAAAACAATACTTACTCTACCTTATGGGTAAGAAAGAGAAAATAATAATACTTTTCACAAAATAAGTAATAACTTTATGATTAAAAACTGAATTTCAAATAATTTAGGCAAATGAATTATAAATGGGTCATTCCATAAAATGTAACACTCGTCACAAAATTTAAAAAATTAATTTTAGAAATTAAAATAGTTACTATTGCTTTAGAATATAATGAAGGGAGATGAAGTATTATACTAAAGCAATGAGAAAACAAGTCTGATGTTTAATATTCTAAAACTAAGGAGCTTTGCAATCCAAGCCCATATATTGCAATCGGCCATGGAGGAGAAAACAGAATTAATAGAGATTAACACAAAGTACGAAAACATTACAGTCTAAATGGTAATAATGCACTGCTCAAAAAAAGTAAAGGATATTGCAAGTTTTATATAAAATAACGGTATAAGCGAAATTTTTTTGCAGAAAACGAAAGAAGAGGGTCATAAATACAAACTTTTCTTGTTTTCAAACTTCGAGGTTTACAAATGTTGAGTTTAACCTCAAAAATGACGTTTTAGCGGCAGCGAATGAAATTTGGTTTTACACTAAATGAAAGACAAAGCGGAAAAGAATGGTCAGTATTCAGTAAGTGAGTTGTTTCGATGATTGCGATGTCTTAACGAAGTTATTTAACCGATTCAAAAGCTTGGAAAGTTGTTGGTCGGTTAAAGGGGGTCCAAACACAAACCGAAGTAGCCGAAGTCACTGGAGCTTCGCAAAGCGTGATTTCCAGGATCTGAAACTGGAGGTTGTAGACGTGCAAGGTTGTGCAAGGTTGTAGACGTGCAACAACACGCAATGGAAATTGATATTTAACGCTAACGGCTTGGAGTCTTCGAAATACAAATACCACTCTTCTACAAAAACAACTTCGCTCAGCTACTGGCACCACAGTTTTGACTGAAACTGTCCGAAACTGGCTCCACACAGTGGGCAACAGAGCATGTAAAGTGGAAATAAATGAAAGGCGCAATATTTTTTTCTCTGGCAAATCTCGTTTTTCTGTTCATCACGATAATAGGCATATTTTCATTTGTAGGGAAAGTCGCACTAGAAACAATCCTGCGTTCGTGCACAGAAGTATCAGACTTAGCGGTTGGAAGGGAGGGGTGGGGATCCATTGATGGGTGCACTGATCCCCACATCATTCAAAATGGAGCTCTGACCGGTCGTCGATATAGGGATGAGATCATCTGACCTATTGCTATAGCGTGGAGCCGGTTTTGGGCAGTTTGGGTCAAAAATGTGGCGCCAGTAGCCGAGAGAAGGTAATTGTTGAAGAAGAAAGGTATTCATATTTCGGTATCTCCGAACCGTTAACGTTAAATATCGATTTTCATTGGACGTTGTTGCATTCTAGAACCTTGCCCTGATCTTCAGTCTGCATTTCCAGTCTCCAAAAGTTGGTTTCAAATACGGGAAATCACACTTTGCAAAACTCCAGTGGTTTCGGCTACTTCGGTTTGTGTTTGGACCCCCTCTAACCGACCAACAACTATCCAAGCTATTGAATAGGTTAAATCACTTCGTTAAGACATCGCAAATCATCGAAACAACGCACTTACTGAATATTGAACAATCTTTTCCGCTTTGTCTTTCATTTAGTGTAAAGCCAAATTTCATTCGCTTCCGCTAAAACGTCATTTTTGAAGTCAAACTCAAAATTTGCATACTCCGAAGTTTGAAAACGAGAAAAATTTGTATTTGTGACCCTCTTTCGTTTTCTGCATAAAAAAAAAAAAAAATTATATAAGACTTACAATATCCTTTAATTGTTTTGAGCAGTGTATATTTGAATTTTTAGAATCATGTAAAAAAAAAAAAAAAAAAAAAAAAATCCAAAACTAAAAATTAAATTTGAGTGCCAGGTTTACCTCATTGTCATACAATCCCAAGATGGCGGAGACTTTAAGTTATAATTTTATCGAGACCAATTAACAAAAATTATTCAATTAAGAGCGTTAAAAATAAAACGAAGCGTGAAAGTTGCTTATTATCTATATTATATCAAGCGCCATCGGCATGTATCTGGGAAACTAAAAATTGAGAAGATTTTTCTAGTAAAATTATCGAAGTTTATGGATGTGTAATGAAATCAGCATTGTTAGCATTGTTAAAGGAAATTCTAGGATTGGTCTATCACAAGGCTCAGTTGAAAGAGCAAATCGAGATATTGGAAGGATGTGATTCACTTGGTTTTTAACAATCAATTCAACAAAATGGTCCGAAGAAATAAAATTCCTTCAGTTTATGAAAAATGAAACAAGATACTTTGGAGTAGATTCAGGTGTGTAATATGAAGCTATATTTCCGTGCAAAGTGAAAGTACACTGTAAAAAATTTGTACTATTTGCTGCCAGAAATTCTCTGTAATTTGAGAAAATTCGCGTAATTTACGAAAAAAATACGCTGTCAGAACGTATTTTCTCAAATTACAAATAATTTCTGGCAGCAAATAGAATATGGTTTTTACAGTGTAGGTTTAAGAACATAATTTCCAGTTGACATTTTGTCTGGAATTATAAGTGAAAAAAATTTTGTTCTATTAAGAAAATCAATCAATTATTCAATTAATTAAATATGTCAAAATTTTGACATCGTTCTCAATTGAGGATGAGGATACAGAGGTCCAATAAATGGTGAAAATATGAAAATGGAAGTAGGAAATTAAGAGCAGGCTTAAATAATAACTATTTCAAATACAATCAAAAACTGAAACAGAAATAGCTAGGTTAATGAAACGTTCTAAAACTGCTATTAACAATGTAATAATTAAATATATATATATATAAATTAAACAATCTGGAAGAAAGGAGATTTGACAGCACGGGAAGATCGACAAATATTTCGATTATCAACTAAAAAGGTCTTTTGACACGTAAAATTTTGAAATGTTTCACCAAAAGAACCTCACATGTAACAGTTTGAAAGAGTCTTAAATCGAATAGTAATCCAAAATTTACGAAACTATTGAAAACACCGAGGTTATTGAAACATTATGAAGAAAAAAAGAGTGAATTGGGCTAGAAAAAATGACATGTCATGAATGTAAAAAAGTGACATTTCTAGATGGGAAAAAAAAAAATGATGGTCTGGATGGCTATAAACACGATTTGATTTAAGGTCGAAACCATGCTTCAATCGACAAGTGGGAGGAGGATCGGTAATGATTTGGGGATTTAGTTATCATGGATTGTGCTATTTACAGTGAGTTTCGAAACGTATGGACATATAGCTGTGTTTTGCGATCATTTGATATCATATGGGCTTTTTTTAGGTGATGCTAACTGGATGTTTGAGTAGGACAATGCTTTTTGCCCGACACCTAAATTAACCCAAGAATGATTTAAACATGAAAAATTAATGTTTTGCTATGACCAAGTCGAAGTACAGATTAAAACCCTGTAGATAATCCATGGGGGTATATTATTTCGCAATGTTTATGTTAATAATGTAAAGTTTTTATCTGCTAGAAGTAGCTATTGTAAATGAATGACACAATATTTCTGAATATGAACTTTACCCCCTGGTCACGTCAACGAAAAACAGAGTATTCGAGGTCATAAGGAAAAATGGAGGACGAATATAGTATTAATTTACATAATATTTTTGTTTTTAGAAAAGTGATCTTATAATTTGTGGACAGTGTATTTTCAATTTCTGCTTTTTTTTTTTTTTTTTTTTTTTTTAACGTTATTCTTTATTGCATTCAAAATTATTGCAACCAAATTTTAATAAATATGTTGCTATCTGATATCGCATGTGTTTAAATTATAATTAGAACCTTTATTTAATTCATAACTTTCAAAATTAAAGAAGTTTTGTGATTTCTTAACAGATTGTAAATGTTTTTTTATACTCATTGAAATTAATAGTACGATATTGGCTGTGATATCGAAATCCGCTCTTTGAAATGAAATTATGTACTTTGTATCGGCTAAAAGATTAAGGATTATGCTTTAACCATAAATTCTTGTGGTTAAGTTTCTAAAGTACATTTCCAATCTTCTCATGAACTGATAACGGTATTTTTGGCTAAAATCAGAGTCGCCAATATATTTAAAAAAATTATACTGATTTAAACGCAACTGAAAAAATTGGGTGTTGTTCTTGGTTATTTTCAGATTGAAGTTTGGCGTTAGATCTTGTGGTTTTTGATATGAAGTAAATGAGTCAAACTTTCATCACTTTTCCTTCAGCTTTTGTAGTATTAAGATGCACCACTTTCTTCTGTTCTCCCCGTGTCCATGTATTCGTAAATGAATAACTTTTTATCTTGATGTTTTCAAAAGTCTTTGTTCTGCTGTAATCCTATAATACTGGAATATTTTATCAAGAATATTTTTGTCACGAATTTAAAGTAAATAAAGTAACTTGAAGTCAGCTACTGCTTCCTGGGTGAATTGTTTTCTCAGCGCAAAACCACGGCCATCTGTTTAAATAAGATTGAACATTTTTCTCCATTTTAGCAATATACATCTTTATAAAAAAAAAAATATATATTAGATTTTTTAGCATAATCGAAATTGTATCTATGTCTAAATCTTATATCAAAGGAGTTTAGCAAACTATTTTACATTGGCATTTTAATTAATTTGTTTTGGGCTCGTAGGTCTGAAATTTAACTCAGATGACGCCAATAATGTGAAGGGTTATCAAATAAAGGCAGTTAATAAGACAATTTATCACTAACTGGAAGCAAGTCAGTGTTTTTGAAGGGAATTTTCTATTTAGAAATAACATTTTGTTAGTTGCAATAAAAGTACTTCTCTTACATCAAACAATCGCTTGTTAATATTTGCAAAAAAAAAAAAAAAAAAAACTTTTTTTATACTTTTTGTTGTGTGGTTTTGTTTATCTTTTGTTTTTTCGAATTTAAAATACTTATCTGTGACAACTCAGACACTCTCTAAGATTTCGACAGTATCCACGCTTAATATATCAAGATATTTAATTTACTTCATTAAAGACGGTCTTTAAAAATTTCCTAGTGTAACAGATAATAACAGTCATGATATTAATATTCATTATATCGTAGTGATTTACTTTTACTCAAATAGTACACGACTCTAAGAAGGATTAATTAAAATTCTTGAATAAACAGAAGTGACAAATGTGTGCCTTCATTTTGATAGTTGAAATGTTTTGATAAGCAATATTACTCTATGAAACCTTAAATTGGCAAATTGAAGGAGTCTGTTGCGTTTAAATGTATAAAATAAAAACTTAAGTGTAATTTAAATAAATTTAATTATATGTGATTTAAAAAAATAAACTAATTTTCTCTGGACTCAAAAAAGTTATTCATCCGTAAAAAGAAAAAAAAAAAAAAAAATCCTGGCAACGTTTCTAGCTTTTAATACTCAAAAATGTTCATTGAAAACAGCAACTGCGATATGCTCACATTCTAATATATGTGCAAATAAATTTCAACTGACTCACGTATAAACTTCGATTCCACGACACGGCGTTGCCAGTTACAAAATTAAAATGAAATCGTCTGCAGGTTGTTCACCCCGTAAACGATAATACACTGCGGCAGCACCCATCGTCGTCTGTTCTTTTTTGGACGTCGCGCGAAAAATTTTTATTTAATCTTATTGTTGCAGGAGAACAGGTTGGACTGACGTTTCGATTCACAAATAGGTTACGGCCAAATATAGGACAGACAGAGCAGAGTGAAGTAAATGAATTCCGAATGAGTTATAAAAAAAGCAAAGGGGTGAGCCAGGACAGGCCTGTTCGAATGACGAATCGATCTGGAACGTTTGTGAATGGAGAGGCGCGTTTCGGCGCCTTTGGTCTGTCACGTGCGAACGGGGGGTCACGTGCCGAAAAGAACAGACAAACTTTCAGAGCAGTAAGAAAAGAATGTATTAACTTTTTTTTTTGCTTTAGTTCTCCTTTTGTTGTAATTTTTATCATTCCAACTAAATAATAATAACAAATATTAAACTGTCAAAATTTTTGAAATCTTTCTGAATAAAAACTCTTTCTTTTCCTATAGGAAGTTTCTGACTGATGTAACTTATTGTACTGTCGGAACTCACCTCACAGCACTCGTTTACTCAATAAGGTTTTTCTTAGAAATATTTATTTATTTTTTTCAATTTTACAGTTTTTTTTGTTTTCTTTTCTTAATTGTAGATTGCTTTTCTGAATTAAAGTTTTCTTTATTTTGTCTGTAATTTCTTTAATTATTTCTTTAATAGTAAAATGATCTAAAATATGTAGTGGCAGCTTGTTACCTGTATGATTGCTATGTTGCCAACAAAGTTTCTATGACAAATTTGCATTTAAAGTGGTAAAATTTACTTAGAGTTTTTAATCTCTTTTAAGTCGCTTGCAGTTTTTGATTAATTTTAGTGTTATTCGATAGTAAATTTAACATTATTTAGGTAATATTTAATTGGGTCCATTGAAAAATATACTCGGGCCAAAGAAGATTTTATGTATTACATGCTAAAAGTTATACCCAATAAACTTAAAACATATATGTGCTCTAAGCAATGATAATAATGTTATGGAAAATCAAAGCAGGAGGTTTTTAAGTTCTCCATTTTTTCAAATCCGTTATCTTCATATCAGATAGCGGTTATATATAAATAGTTTACTTTTAAACAGATGACAAATGTCTTCAAAAGCACTTTGTATTACATAAAAGGTTTGGGAAAATTCTTTTAATTAGTCGATACACCTTCCATCTGTTTTGGAATGTTGAACAGAACTCCTGGACTTTGACATGGAATGGAAAACAACATTGTTATTATCGCTTTCCATAGTCAAATAATTCGCCTATGGAGAGGTTTTCGGATCGCTTTAGGTAAAGTTTCAACAGACACCAATGCATGTAGTGGTTTCCAGTTGTGTGATGTCTTTCTCATTGATCGTACGTACGGCTATACTAGAAGAAGTATTCTACATGGCACACTGGTGTGACTTAGGACTCCTCACTATTGATCTACTCCACCCAGTTGCGTGATATTTGAGGCACTATCACCTGTTTCTACTTTGGAGTCGATGGAAATGGAGCACACAAGAGATGGTCAACGTAAGGTGGCTAAAATTGTGACTTCTCTAAGACGCTTTCTGAGTTTTCTAAGATGACCAGGGAAATTATGAAAAGGAAAACATTTGCATCACAGACTTTCTAACACTTAAACACTTCTTTTAATTCCAATGAAGAGCATGTGTCTTAGTATCTGAAAAAAAAAGTTTTACATAAAGATCCCGTGAACTAGTGTGGTAGTTAATCTGCAGTATCTATTTCTGTTTCAATGACACCAGGAAGAAAAAAATTGATCAAAGCCAAAGCTGTAATTCTCTATTCTACGATTTATGTGCTAGGGTTTAAGAATAAAAAGTACTTTACTTGTGATATATGTAAGTATTATAATTATGTGGGTGCTCATATTTTCCATAGTGTAGGCAAGATCAGCATACAAGTATCTTTATCTCTGTATTTGTTTGATACATATATTCAATTTCTCTTCGATCCTGCCAAGCTCGCTACTTCAAACTCCGTTTGCATTCAAGGCACCTACTCTTTTCAAAGTTGTAAAAATCAGTTACTTAAGGCTGCTCTTAGAGCTTGTCAGGATGAGTGGAACACTTCTAATTTTCGTTCTATTATTCCTACTGTTTCATTATCTAGGAACAAGGCAGATCATTCCAAATTGGGAGGGGGGGGGGGTTCTGCGGCTCCACTTCTGCTGATGCTTCTCACTATGTTTACGACTGCACATCTCTTGATTTCATTCGCAATGATATTTTTCCAAAGGATTATAAAGATATCTTTCTTCATGACTCATTCTATTTTTTTAAGTCTAGGAACTCCCTGATTAAACTTATGAAATATATAGTTCAGCACGAAAATAGTCTTTTTGTTTAGACTTAAACTTCTACCTTTTCAAAAATAAATAAAAATAAAAATAAATTAATACTTTGTAATTTCTTTTTGGTTTCACTTTTCCGGCGTCTCTTCTTCTGTTTCCCCAACTACACAACCTACACTTAAGCCGGCCGGACTCCTCCATTAGGTTTCCAAAACAAACAGGGACATTATCTTCACTTGGGGGGGGGATTTGTTTAGGACCTCCCCTTCTTTTGCAAAATAATAATAATAATAATAGTAACAAAATAATAATAATAATATTTTTTTTTCTCTAATTCCATTAATTTGGGTTTTTTAGTACTCTATAGGAGTTCTATTTTTTCTTTTATTCCAAGTGCAAGTTGCACTTTTTGTTTGGTTCTTGTTCCTTATAGTTTTTTTTTTTTTTTTTCTGACTTCAATTATAAATACTACTCGTATACTATTCAAAGTAAATATACATACTATAATTTAAGCAAGTTAAATTGATATTTTGTTATTAATTTTGTCATATTTTAAGAAAATTACGAACAATTTTCATCTGCCCTCAAACCACCCGGGGAAAAAAAAGTGAAGATAAAATTACGCACCTAATTTTACACAAAGTATCACACGCACATATTGACAAAATAATATTCAAGATTCGAGGATAAACTGTGAAAAATGAAATTACCACAAATGCATTTTAGCTCACCCAAAATACAAAAGTAAGAACATAAAATTACATTAATTTGTAAATTATAAATAAAAAAATGCAATATTTACAAAAAATTACTTAAACATAGTCATCTTAAGATATAAAATTTTGATTTACGTATTTGATAAGTAAATGTGTAAATTAAATCTGCTTTTGAAAAGGCAAATCCTATACAAATACGTATGTTGTATTCCGTAGATAGAAAAATATGAGATTATCTCAATGTGCATAAAATCAATAATAAATAATATTATCACACAGTTATTTTACTAGGGAAAAAAAAATCACACAAAGATACGATTGAACAAATTTTACCAAAACATATAAGATAAATTCTTGAGAAAAAAATGTATATTGTTACATACGTGAAGTGTGAAACTGTAGTATGTGTTCACGAGTGTTCATGTAGTATGTGTTCATATATCTAGCATACCATACAAAAATGTGATTATGAAATTAATGTGCGAGAAACAAATTTTGACCGAAATCTTAAAAAAAAACACTAAATATAGACTGCTCACATTGAGAATTCATTATATATTTAAAAATTTAAATATAACGAAAACGTCGTGAAATGGTAACCCTAGTTTTGTGAAACAACTAGGGTTACTACTTTCAACAACACTTGTTACAACATTTCAAAATAAAATATTTGTATGTGTGTTTTCACATACATATTGTGTAAAATAATATATATAAACAGCTTTGAGGAAAGAAGTTATTGAAGTATTGCGTATGAAACTAATCTCTTTGTTAAACATATATATATATATATATAGATAGATACATAAAATATGGAGATTAGATAGTAGCATTATATATATAATGAAACATAGGTATATATGTAAAAGAAATACATAGATTTTTTTTTTTTTTTCGCCAATGGGAGATTACGAAGACAGCTGTAAACAGAACAATAAATCAGTAAAAATACAAAAAAAAAAAAAAAAAAAAAAAAAAACCTATAACAATGAACAACAAAACAAAGGTCTACAGTATTATATTATACAGTACAGTCTATAAATCTGTTTCATATTTTCCCTCCAAATATCTCTTCGGATGTCACCAATAGACCCTGTTGATTTTTTAAGTTCGAGGATAAATCATCGATTGTTTTCCACCTCAGCTGATTTCTCGTTCTCTGTCTTCCTGAGAATTTCATCATAACATAATGCATTTATCCATAGAGTGCAAACAATTCTCTTTGGTAGTTAAGCATAAACATGAGAATACAGTTTTTCCTGCTGTAGTTACATGTGAAAGGTTTCATGACGTCACACCAATAGAGTCCATTGTCCATATCTAGCACTAATTTTTAATTGTAACAGTTGTCTAATCACTCGGAAAATTAATCGTCAATTATATATATATCAAACAGCATTCCTCAAAATGATTGGTGATCATTGAATAAAAAAGTCCCAAAATTTAGCAACACTGCACCCACAACGATCTAGCATTGACTTCAGAACAACGAGCCAACGACTCAAATGTAAGGCATCAAATATAAGGCTCATTAGTATTGCGCAATTTGCAAATTGAGCTTGGAGCAATATTTATTCAATACAAATCTTTAAATATACAATCATTATTAGTAGCTATTAGCTAGCCGAAATGCAGCAGCCGATTTCCTTCTAGGCAATTACGGGATGTCAAATATCCTATCAATCTACACTTTTTGATTATTTCTTTCAGTAAAATCTTCCCGAGAGATTTTCTGTAATAATTTCACAGGTCTGCGAAATTGTATTTTTTAATTTAATTTATTTTAATTCATTCATTTATTATTTTTATTCATTTATTTTTTACTGCGTTGAGTGAATGTGTTTTGATACGCTCAAAAAAGGCTTGTCTTTTCTTCATATCACGTAAGGGTTTTTTACAACGTAAGAATAAAAACCGGAAGAATTCACACAGAGGCTATAACAAATGCGAAATAATTTATGTATAAAATACATTAAAATAGGCTATTTTTTTTTCACATTATCTTTTAAATGTGTTTCTTTACACCGAAACTCCCTTTAGAGCTTTTTCTCTTGTGTACAGCTAGAGGGCCTTGAGAGTGGGGGGTGGGGGGGGGATTCTCTATGCAGCATCCAACAATATTCTGCTAGCATGTTAACACTGCATCGTCCCTGGTACACACATCGCCCCTGTTAACACTCCATCGTACACTCCATCGCCCCTGTCCTCCATCGTACACTCCATCGTCCCTCCTTTACATATCTCTGATGTCTTGATAAAATAACTCTCCTTGTTCTTCACTCACATCATCCATATTTTCTGAGAAATAGATAGAAATAGATAAAAAAGGAGGTTTAGGCTCAAAAATCCCATTTTTTATCGAAACAGTGCGAGATGGAAATTTTGAAAAGTTTTTCTTAATCAGCATCGAAAAATATACTAGAAAATACATCACATTAAAACAAACAAACAAACAACAAAAATAAATAAATAAATAAATAAATCTCAGGTCTGTGCTTTTTAACAATCTTTTCGAGTATGAAATGGAATAGGACTGTCATTTATTCGAAGAATGTTGGTTCTTTTTTTTTCTTTCAAGAATTCTGAAGGTGACACATGCCAAATTGCAAATCACTTAACGTATTACTACATAACCAGGGAGGGATAGTAGTATCCATTATCACTAGGAGGTGGACTTACGTTGCACCCCGCATGTACATATTATGCATGTACATGCGTACATCATGTAACCTAATATATATCATAGTTAAACTAAAGGTGTTTGAAAATAATATAATTTAAACGTTGCTTATTTATTTATTTTAACATATTTGAATAAATAAATAGATTTACCAAAGTTTTTTTTTTTTTTTTTTCCCCAATGGCTAGGCAAAGGTTACAGAGGACTATAAAGATACGAATCAAATTATAGACAATATAACATAGAACAAAAGACCGAAGTCATTGCCTAAGGAGCGATCTTGCCTCCCAATATCTCGACTCTTCTGTAGAACATCGAAGAGCCCTACAACGGGACAGATGGTCCGTGTCCCTTACTTCTCCAGAATCACAAAGTGGGCAGTCATGTCCTGTAGATAGGCGGAAAGTCGCAACTGCCTTCCGTCTTGGTTTATCAGAAATAAGAGAAGGAATTAAATTCTTCCATTTCTTTAGAGCTGTACGATTCTCAAGAAGTTTATTTTAATTGATCTGATATTGTCCAATATTATTATCTGATATTGTTCTATATTATCCGATATCGTCCAATATTAATCCCTATATATATGTATATATATATATATATATATATTTAATTAAATGCTATTTGATATACAACAAATTTTTAATTACATTATAGTTAAAATTAAAATATAAAAATGAAACATTGATGTATTACTCGTAACGTGTTTAATTTGTATAGGGTTTTTTTCTTCGAATTTATATATCGTGATCAAAAGTGAACATGTATTTTGAAGAGCAGCTTTATCATGTTTCTCACACTTTATCAAGTTTCTGCCACTTAAAAAGTACAAAGACGATATTTAATCCTCTGGTGAGAAACCTAAATAAACATTTTAATATAAGAAAGAATCGTCTGCTGTTCCCTTTTCTTTACTTTTTTCTTTCTTTCTTTCTTTTCTTTTTTATTTTTTTTGTCATGAAAGTTGTTATTCGATATAGCAGATATTTAAATTTTTAATGGTTACATTTGACTTTATCCGCTTTCCTGGTCACTATATTTAAATAAATTCTTAAAATTTCATATCATTTATATCTCAAAAGATGAAAAAAAGAAATTAAAAAACATTTCACTGAAATCAGTTAAAACCTCGATTTGGGTATTCGCCCGTACAATGTTGATCCCACTGACTTTGTCAGTGTCTTCCCTGAGCGAACACAGCAACCTCCAATGAGTCATTGATGCCTTGGACAACGTCCCTCTCAAAACCCGATAGTCATATACATTGCGAGTACTGGGACTATTTTGAATGCGAACTATTTTATTCGCCCTTATATACAAACCAGTTGAGCTACATGTTCGTCTTTTAATGGAAAGCTTACGGTATATACGGAAAAACTAACTAAAATATATCCTATAATGACTGGTTTTTATGAAATTCCAGTATTATTTATGGAGATAAAATCGTAGACAGAGAAAGACACATTTCTGGAAAATGTTTAGTTAAAGAAGGAAAAATAAATTCTATTAATATGTGGAACATTTTTTTTTTTAAATTATTGCATTCTTAAAAGTTAAAAAAAAAAAAAAAAAAAAAAAAAAAAAAAAAAAAATCCAAATTATTCTTATTATTTTCAATTGTCTATAGCTGACTTTGGCTTTTTTGTGAACAAGAATAGTATTTGACGACAAAAATTTGCATGTGCCGTCTGAGATGAGAAAGTAAAATACGCTTTCATCTTTCAAAGTAGCATAATTCTGGACGTTTGCCAGTTTTTGAAAAAGATGAATCTTGAAAGTGCCCTATGTATAGAAACCCTTGATAAAAGTTCGATTTTACCTACAGTTCCGCTGGAGGATCGCCAAAAAAAAAAAAAAAAAAAAAAAAAAAAACGTTTTTAGAAAGATTTTCTCTTCTTTCCACAACTTTCTGATGATTTTAAGACGTATATTTCTAACGCAGTTTGTCAATGTGAAATAACACTGACATCCCAAACTGTCACTGTCATTGGATTCACTGTGACAATTTTGAAACGGCAAAAATGACAACATGAAAAATATTTAAATTATAAGCGTTATAAGTTAATCACGTAGTAACTATTGTGTGATCGTTATAGTGGTTGTGTAGGTGTTAAACCTGTTGATTACCCGAGGGTTCCAGGCCAATTTTGAAAGGGCAAAAATGACAACATGTAAAATATTTAAATTATAAGCGTTATAAGTTAATCACGTAGTAACTATTGTGTAATAGTGGTTGTGTAGGTGTTAAACCTGTTGATTACCCGAGGGTTCCAGGCCTGGGTGGAGTGCCCTCCGTAGGGATATTCCTAACGATTCCTAGTTGCAAGTTTCACAGAAAATCTCGGAAAACTCCGATGAATGCGACCCGGGACTGACCTTTCCCGTTTTGTAGTGACTCCAATGCCACATTGCCTGATCGATTCTTGATGACGAGATGACACCGAATGGCACTGCCACATAAGGCATTTTATAGTAAGCAATAAATTAAAAAAATAATTAAGTTTTGCTATCCCAAATTTATTACCTTTTTTTATACTCTTTCGACTTATCGAAAAACGAGACATATTAACGTCTACATTTCGTTTTCATGATTAATATAAATTTTTATGCGATCATCAATATAATATATAAAATCATACATATTTATGCAGTCTTCTTGTACTATTTTATTTTATTTTAATTAGTTATATTTAATGAAAAAATCTTATTACACTGACAAAAAAAAAAAAAAAAAAAAAAAAAAAAAAGTATGCAGTTTGAATAAAACACTTTCCGTTTATCCTTTCAAAGTTCCTATGCCGACAGCCAAAGCTCGTGCCTTTTTTTATGATTGAATATAATTTTTTATACGATGGTATTGTACTATTTGTATAAGCGCCACCGTATAGTGTATGAAAAAATTAGTATAATAGCAATAATCAAAGACATTTTATAGTACAGATGAAATGTTCGTCGAATATTTCTCCTGTACATCCCATAATGCATGTGAACATTTTTGTGGGCCTCTGTAAATCCATCATTAACACTGATTAAACACTAATCTACAAGAAACATAATTTTAGGTCTCTGAATAACGATAGCAATTGCGCTATGTTTTGTGCATATAACAATATATAAATTAATACATAAAAAGAATTCTCTCATATACCGTACTCGAATACAGTACTCGAATTCTTTTGAGAATATCTGTACACAAATCTGTAGTTTTATTTATACAACTGGGAATCGTACTACAGTGAACTTGAATAACATAATGCTTTAATTCATTAAAAAAATATTTATAGAAATGAGGAGATAGAAACAGAAAGACCGATAACGAAACGAATTGAATTCCTAAATGCTTTTCAACATTGTTGTTAAAAGTTATAAAAAAGTTTTTCTTTCTTTTAATATTAAAAGCGAGTAATGACTATTTAAAATTTTAAATTATTTTCACTAGAGGAAAGGAAAAAAAAAAAAAACGGGCGTGCAGTTTTTTAATTTTAATTGCAAGAGCTAGGAAATGCGAAAACATGATAAGAGAAAAAATAATAATACCAAATAAAATTAAAACAATTTTAAAACACCTTTTTATTCCAAAATGCACTAAAAATTCCAAATAGTCATGGATTAAAAAAGAAATTGTAAAATGTGATGCTATTTGACTGGCTTTCCCCTGGAACCTACACATGATGAGATATGACTCTGAAATAGAGCCCTATATTGGATCGGGTATTTGTGGGAGGGGTACAAGTCAGTTTTCCATTAATTTTCGACCCACGGGTAAACCGGTGAAATTTTTGAAACCGATGATTTTTTAAAAGCTAAGTTTATGCATTTGAGAAAATTTTAAAGTGTTCACTGAAGCTTTGTGTATTATTAGACATATGTATTTGAAATCATTTATGCAACTTTTTTGAAAGATCTATTGAATTATATAGCTATATTTTGTGTTATAGGATTCCAATTCAGTGTCTTTATTTTGTTGCAGGTCGGGTTGCGAATCAGAAGCTGCGGCTTCAGGTCGGGTTGTGTTGTGGGTCGGGTGTGGATTACGTTTGCCCGACACACACAGTACTGTATTTTGAAAATACTTCTGTATTGTATTGTCATCAATTATGTATTCCAGTCTGAAACTGGAGTGAAATAGGCTCAGCAGAAGTTTATTAAAAATAAAGTAATTGCAATATTAGACACAAGCAGGCATATTTTTGTCCCTGGAACCTGCGCCTTATCGAATAGATTTCTAAACGTACTGGTGTATTGTTTTTCATCGACAATGAATTCATGAAGAAAACGTTTCGAAATAAAGGATTAAAAATCAATCGCAAGATTTGTCACATGCAGACTGAAGTTGCCTTTGGTATACTCCCCCTTCCGGTGATATAAATCCCTGAAAATGCTTGTATATTATATTAATTATCATTGACTATGTGAACTTTGAGGGAAATCAATTCGGAGGAAGGGGATTAGAAATTGATTGCAAGATTTGACCCAGACAGACAAAACGTCAAATTAAATAAAACATATAAAAAATGAGACTTAATACTTCTTAATTTTAAGAAGTAGCAGAAAAATTTAATAAATCGCAATCTTTTTCATTATATTCATTTTAAATGAGGAAAAATACCAGTGGTTATGCAAGTGTTTAGAAAATTCTAATATTTTTTTGGTTATTAATGATAATTACGTAATATGTCAATATAGATATGTAATGATGATATACACATTAGAATTTTGTTTTTCCAGAAATATTCGAGCTCCGTTAAGCAGTCATAAACAATTAAATATTCTGACATAACTTCCTTGAGCATTTCATCATCAATATCACAAAACATATGTAACATATAATTTCTCTGACAAAAGCAATTCACTTAAATTTTATTAAATGACGTATGACATGTTATTGGATAATATGTGGACATGGAAATTTGCATTGCACTGACGGAAGAGAAAAAATAATAACCACGCTATTTTGTATGCGTACATCAAATTTTGGAAATATGCCAAAATTTTGATGAAAACGATTAATAAAATCCATACTTAGCACAAAAATTGATTATAAAATATTGTTGACATTTCACTAAAATACTTAAATTACATTTAAAACAATGCAAAAGCAACAAGCAAAATAATTTGTTTAAAAAATAATGAGATGACAAATTAAATATTAATGATCAAAACTTGAATTTTGATATAAACATGCAGGTGGTGATAACAATAATACAAAAGTCTCTAAAATAAAATGAAAACTGTTTGTGTCAGAAAATTTGGCGAATTGTTTTTCTACTTCAGTCAAGTAAGGAACGTGTTTGATATTCATATTTGTCAGCACAATTTTCGTCAGTCGTAACAACAAATAGAAAACTTGCTGTGTTTATTCTCTAAATTTTACACATAAATTTACGTAGGGTAGGTGCTCCAGTGATTGGCATCTAGCCCGAAATAATTAATAAATAAGAAAAATAATAAAATCATATATTTTACATATAAGAATTTTAACATTTTATGTCAAAAACTGGATCATAGCGTGCTAATAACTGGTAAAATGAATAACTAGCAGTGTCAAACGCTGGAATACAGGGGGGTAGGGGGGCAATTACTGATAAAATGAAAAACTAGCAGTGTCAATTACTGGAACATTGAGTGGGTGTCAAATAAAAATTCATAAAAAAAATTGTTATCAAATGTATCTATTTTAACATATATGTGGTTCTGAATGTCTTTAATACCATATGTACTAACTTAAGATTTCTAAAAATATTTTCTGATGACTAGAACATTAAAAACGTCAGAGATTGCTCTAAAAGTGTCAATCACTGGTGCATTTACCCTATAATATGAAAAACCCTCATTGATTTTCATTTTAAAAAATTTAAAGTAATGCAAATGTTTCTTTTAAAAATTATATTTTTGTTTTTTTCTTCTATATGTATAAAAAAAGTATTGGATTCTTGAAAATTTTAGACTTCCTGTTTTCGACGGATTTACACGTTTTGAGATATCTTGAACACAATGGTCTCTAAAAATATCATCCCATTTTTAATAAATGTCTGCCTGTATGTCTGTGTGAATAAAAAATTTGGTGGGCGTTTTATCTCATGAACTTTAAATTTAGTTGTGACTGATATTAAGTTGTTTTGATAATAAGTGCTGATTGCATTTGGGGGAATTAATCGTTCATCAAGTGGCGCTGTTATCCCCCTTTTTTTTCATAATTTTTAATATGGCAATATAGAACAAAATTGTGCAAAAATGCATATATTGTAATTTATTTTTAACTTTTGAATTTGAGTTAAAAATATGTATTTATTTATAACAGCAATAGTCAACCAGGATTTATATATATATATATATATATATATATATATGTATATAAAGTCGGCAGCAAAATTATCCGAGCGCTAGAAATATTTCCTATATTAAAAAAAAAAAAAACACTTAATACTACTTTGTTAAGTAAATCCTTGTCGAGTCATGTTTTTAGTCAGTCTAAGAACATGATTCGACAAGGATTTATTTAACAAAACAGTATTAAGTGTTCTTTTAATCTATATCTATATCATTATATAAAGCGCAAAAAATTGTTTGTTTGTGGAGGGTAATCTCTGAAACTACTGAACCGATTTAAAAACTTCTTTCACTGACCGAAAGCTACAGTATGCCATATTGTTATAGGCTATATTTAATTTTGATAAAATAAATTTTAGTTTAAAATCTGAGCATTTTAATTAAAATCCCCATAGAAGCCGTAATAGAAATGGAAATAATGAAATATTAAAAAAATTAGCTGCTGCCAACATAAAAGAAACATTTACATATTCATTTCGTTTTTAAAATATCTTGACGTGAAAAGAAAAGAAATATATTTGCACGTGCATTAAATTGAAATTCATATAAAGCTTTTTTAATTGTTAAACTTACACGTTAAATCTGACGTCATTATAGAATTAAAAGTGTTTATTTTTCTAATAATTTAATTTGATATGATATGATATAATATAATGATCTAAGCATCAATGTTTAAACCACGGAGTCTTTATTACTCCGTGGTTTAAACTGATGTGTGTAAACGAAATTGGAATTTAAAAATAAATAAATAAATAAAATAAAATAAAATAAGAAATTCTATTTTATAATATTATTTATTTTAATTTATAATTGTTGCCAAAAAGATTTACGAATTAATTTATTTTTAGACATATAATAAAATATATTTTCACGCGAACAATAATATAAAAAGTGAACTGGATTTTTTGTAAAAAAATAATAAAGATCGAGGAAAATTATTTCCCCATTTTAATCCCCATATTTGGATATAGATATGTATTATTTATCATGTGCATCCGTTATATTAAATTGTTTTTGTTGTAAAATTGATAAAATTGGAATTTTAAATTTCAAAACTCTAGAAAAAAAAATGGCAAATTTCCATATTCGATTGAAAACATAAACATTTCATTTCAAAGGATGATATTTACACAATAAACATCCAACTAATAAACTAATTAAAAGGGAAAGGATAAATATTCTATCATAATTTGAAGTCAAATTTGTTTTCAAATGTCTAAATAAAGTATCTGATATAATATACTAATATGTTGCAGCGGAATAGATTTGATATCCGTCATCCTTGGCAGAAAAAAAAAATATCGCCAAATTATCTGGCGAATATAATTTAATTCCTTTCAAAAATCATGGTTATTTTAAAAACTTACATTAAGAGTGTAACGAATAATATGAAACAATATTTCGTACAATACATATTACGAAAATATACATCTGGCATGTATATTTTCGTATTACTTTTTGATCGTCAAATACAAAAAACGCCAAGGGTGACAGTTTTGAAATTTAAAATTAAAATTTTGTCAATTTGACAGCAAAATAACTCAATCTAACGCATGCATACAATAACTAATACATATCTATACCCAAATATGAGGATTAAAATCGGGAAATAATTCTTCTAGAATTTTAATTAAAAAAAAAAAAAATCCAATGAGCAATTAACATGGGAAAATCTTTTTCTTGCATCCATGGGCGGTCAGTGATGTCACACTTCGCTTGCGTATTGAGATGTTTAAATTTATTTGGCGACTATTTTTAGCAACTAACAGTTATGGCAAGTAGCTCAATATAACGCATACAGCCATTACTGAAATGTAAATAGCATTTAATTATTTGAGTTACATTATGTTGATTGGAAACCTATTTAATATACCTATGCTCTATAGCTATACTAATATAAAAAGAAGAAAGGTTTATATGCATATGTAGAGAACGATCGCTAGAACTAAAAAGCCGATTGCTTTTTTTTTTTTTTTTTCTTTCAATAATCAAAAGTTACACTGTCTCTCTCTAAGTGCTAGAAGCTATAATAAATTTTGGTAAAATAAATTTTTAATTAAAAGTTTCAATATTTTAATTGAAAACAAAGCATAGATATGATATCTATCGTCATTGGCGATTTTTGTATTTGGCGATCGAAAACGTAATACGAAAATCTGTATATTATCGTAGTAAATACGAGATGTATGTGTTTACTTCAATTACCCTACTACCGTAGGTAGTGGAAGTATTGTATAGGTTTTGGCAATTGGTCAGTGTGTGTGTATATGTGCACGTGTGTGTGTAATCTTCTGGCTGTCATATCTCCAAAACTAATAAAAATAGAACTACTAAACTTCACAAGTGATTCAGGTCTGGTGTACAGATAATTTTTCCAAATTTTCGTGAAAATTGAAAAACCGGAATTGGGTCATCGAAAACCAGAAATGGGACCGTAAGCCCATATTCAAAAACACCTCTAATGATTTTCTTCAAAGTTGCTGTATAAATAATATATTAGATGCCCTTTCGATTGAAAAGTTGCTTAGTTCAGGAAAATTGATAGGCGTCCTCTATAAACAGCTCAATTTCAGACTTCGCAAGTGCGTTCCTTTAAAAACGCCTGTACGGATTTTTTTCAAACTCGCCATGTTAACTTCCTATTAAATATCCTTTTGTATGTAATTATTGTTTTTAGGTCAATAATTGAGTATGCTAAGTTTTGGTAAAAGTTGGTATCTCAAAAACGGCTCTAACGTATTCTTGAAAATTTTTTCTTTAATCCAATTTAGATAACCTTTCTCAAGCATTACGTGCTTATTACAGGAATATTAACGGTCATCCTGATTAGGTAGTTCAGTTTTAGATCTCGGAAATTCGTGTTTAAAAAAATAACTATCTATTTTTTTTTCCCTTATTTTTTAACTCGCTATTGTATGTGTCTTTATACGTGTATCAAGTTTCTCTTACTCGAAAATCTCAAAAAATGCAAGTAATATCTCCAAAAAATTGTATATATTACGTGTAATAGTGGGTAATGGAAGTCGTGTGGTTGTTTCACACCAGATTCTGTAATAGTATATATTGTACGAATATTGTTTCATATTATTGATTTCTCCTTTAATATACATTATTAAAATAATAATCAATTATGGAAAAAATTAAATATATTTGCGAAATGAACAAATAAATAATAATTAAAGCTATTATGACGTCAATTTTATCAAAAACATTTTCATGTCATAGGTTTATTTTTCAATATTTTTTATTCATGAGTAAAGAAATGTTTCTTTTTATGAAATAAATAAATAAATAAATAAATAGCATTAAGTAAAAATTGCCAACATTTAGCAACTAATTAAAAAAAATAATTGTAAAATTATATTTTGACTTTCCAGTTAATAATATTGCCTGACTATAACATATAAACTGATATATTTCTTGATTTTTTACATATCAATCCATCTTTAACTAAAATTTGTTCATCAGTGCGAAGCCGGACGGGTCAGCTAGTCATTATATAAAGCCCAAAAAATTGTATGTTTGTGGAGGGTAATCTCTGAAACTATTGAACCTATTTAAAAACTTCTTTCACTGACCAAAAGCTACAGTATGCCTGATTGTTATAGGCTATATTTAATTTTGATAAAATAAATTTTAGTTTAAAATCTGAGCATTTTAATTAAAATCCCCATAAAAGCCTTAATAGAAATGGAAATAATGAAATATTAAAAAAATTAGCTGCTGCCAAAATAAAAGAAATATTTATTACATGTTCATTTTGTTTTCAAAATATCTTGACATGAAAAGAAAAGAAATATATTTGCACGTGAATTAAATTGAAATTCATATAAAGCTTTGCGAAATGTTAAATTTACACGTTAAATCTGACGTCATTATAGCGTTAAAAGTGTTTATTTTTCTGATAATATAATTTGATAGGATATGATACGATATGATATAATGATCTAAGCTTTAATGTTTAAACTGACGTGCGTAAACGAAATTGGACTTTAAAAATAACTAAATAAAATAAAATAAAATAAAATTAGAAATTCTAACTCCTAAACTTTTATTAAATTATTTATTTTAATTTATAATTGTTGCCAAAAAAATTTACGAGTTAATTTATTTTTCGACTTTTAATAAAATATGTTTTCACGCGAATACGCAAGCAAAGTTATGACGTCACTGGCCGTTCGTGTTTGCAAGAAAAATATTTACTATGATAAACGCCCATTGGATTTTTTGTAAAAAATTATTAAAAATCGAAGAAAATTATTTCCCGATTTTAATCCCCATATTTAGGTATAAATATCGATTAGTTATCATGCGCATACGTTAGATTAAGTTGTTTTTGTTGTAAAATTGATAAAATTTGAATTTTAAATTTCAAAACTCTATGGGGAAAAAATGGCAAACTTCCATATTCGATAAATAGATTTTAAAACTTTTGCTTTTGCCTCCAAGGCAGCAGTACGTGTTTTTGTGCACCTGATGAAGAAAGGCTAAGTCCTTTCGAAATCGGTTGTGCTAGCTTAAAATTTATGGTGTGTAAAGAAGTTTTAAAATCAATTTATCGATTGTACACCAGTTTTTGAATTTAGTTTGGTTCCATATTCGGTTGAAAACATAAACATTTCATTTCAGAGGATGATATTTACACAATAAATATCCAACTAATATACTAATTAAAAGGAAAATGATAAATATTCTATCATAATTTGAAGTCAAATTTGTTTTCAAATGTCTAAATAAAATATCTGATATAAGATACTAATATGTTGCAGCGGAATCGATTTGATATCGGTCATCCTTGGCAGAAAAAAAAAAAAAAAAAAAAAAAAAAAAAATATTGCCAAATTATCTGGGGAGCGTAATTTAATTTCTTTCAAAAATCATGGTTATTTTAACAACTTATATTAAGAGAGTAATGAATAATATGAAACAATATTTCGTACAATGCATATTACGAAAATATACATCTGGCACGTATATTTTCGTATGACGTTTTTGATCACCAAATACAATAAGCGCCAAGAACGACAGAGTTTTGAAATTTAAAATTAAAATTTTGTCAATTTCACAGTAAAATAACTCAATCTAACACATGCACATGATAACTAATACATATATATACCCAAATATGGGGATGAAAATCGGGAAATAATTTTCCTCGATTTTTAATAATTTTTTACAAAAAATCCAATGGGCGAATAACATAGGAAATCATTTTCTTGCATCCATGGACGGTCAGTGACGTCACACTTCGCTTGCGTATAATAATATAAAAAGTGAATTTAAAAAATATCATCTGCATTTCATTATGCATTTTTTAAAAAAATAATTGAGAAGTTTAAATTTATTTGACGACTATTTTTAGCAACTAATAGTTATGACAAGTAGCTCAATATACATAGCGCATACAACCATTACTGAAATGCAAATAACATTTAATTATTTGAGTTACATTATGTTGATTAGAAACCTATTTAATCTAGCTATGCTCTATCTATACTAATATATAAAGAGGAAAGGTTTATGTATATATGTAGATAATGATCGCTAGAACTAAAAAGCCGATTTTTTTTTCTTTCTTTCAACTAATCAAAGGTTACACTGTCTCTAAGTGCTAGAGTCTATAATAAATTTTGGTAAAATAAATTTTTAATTCAAATTTTCAATATTTTAATAAAAAACAAAGCATAGATTTTATATCTGTCGTCCTTGGCGATTTTTGTGTTTGGCGATCGAAAGCGCAATACGAAAATCTGTTATCTGTATATTTTCGTATTAAATACGAGATCTATGTTTTTACTTCAATTATCCCACTACCGTAGGTAGTGGAAGTATTATATTCGGTCCGAAAATTCGATATAGAGTTTCACCTGATTTACACGTTTTAAGGCCTCCTGAGTCCAAAAAAGTAGTTTTGGGCAATGGGTCATTGTGTGTGTATATGTGTACGTATGTGTGGAATCTTCTGGCTGTCATATCTCCGAAACTAATAAAGATAGAACTACGAAACTTCACAATTGATTCTGGTCTGAAGTACAGATAAATTTTCCAAATTTTCGTAAAACTTGAAAAACCAGAATTGGGTCATCAAAAACCGGAAATGGGACCGTAAGCCCTAATCACAAAAACAGCTATAACGATTTTCTTCAAAGTTGCTATATAAGCAATCTATTAGATGCCCTTTTGAATGATATAGTTGGTTAGTTTAGGAAAATTGATAGACATCCTCTATGAACAACTCAATTTCAGATGTCGCAAGTGCGTTCCTTTAAAAACGCCTGTACGGAGTTTTTTCAAACTCGCCATGTTAACTTCCTATTAAATATCCTTTCGTATGTAATTATTGTTTTCCGGTCAATAACTGAGTATGCTAAGTTTTGGTAAAAGTTGGTATCTCAAAAACGGCTCTAACGTTTTCTTGAAAATTGTTTCATTAATCCAACTTAGATAACCTTTCTCAAGTATTACGTGCTTATTACAGGAATATTAACGGTCATCCATGTTTAGGTTGTTCAGTTTTAGATCTCGGAAATTCGTGTTAAAAAAAATAACTATCTATTTTTTTTTTTTTTTTTAAACTCGCTATATAAACTCTGTTGTATGTGTCTTTTATACGTGTATCAAGTTTCTCTTACCGGAAAATCTCAAAAAATGCATTTAACATCTCCAAAAAATTGTATATAATACGTGTAATAGTGGGTAATGGAAGTCGTGTGGTTGTTTTACACCAGATTCTGTAACAGTATATATTGTACGAATATTGTTTCATATTATTGATTTCTCCCTTAATATACATTATTAAAATAACCATTAATTATGGAAAATATTAAATATATTTGCGAGATGAACAAATAAATAATAATTAAAGCTATTATGACGTCAATTTTATCAAAAAAATTTTCATGTCATAGGTTTATTTTTCAATATTTTTTTTCATGAGTAAAGAAATGTTTCTTTTTATGAAATAAATAAATAAATAACATTAGGTAAAAATTGCCAACATTTAAGAACTAATTTAAAGAAAAAAAAATTGTAAAATTATATTTTGACTTTTTAGTTAATAATATTGCCTGACTATTGCATATAAACTGATATCTTTCTTGATTTTTTACATGTCAGTCCATCTTTAACTAAAATTTGTTCATTCGTGCGAAGCCGGACGGGTCAGCTAGTATATATATATATATAGGAATTATTGCTTATTATTATTGCATAATTAACTATTGCTTAATTAATTATTTTTTTTATATAGGAACGATCAAACTATCGATCTGTAATTTAAAACCATAGATATAGTAATTCATATAGATCTGTCATCCCCATGTTATCAACTAATGATTTTTGATGCCGAGAAAGTTTTGAGAACTGCCATTAGAGAGTATGAAACTTGGCAATAGTAATAAAATAGAACTATTGTGAAAGTTAATGAATATTCTGAATGGCAATATTTGTGTAGCATTTAATTGCTTGAAAAAAATTATTAAAGCAAGTAGGATAATTTTCCATACATGTTTTATAATATGCCTTCTGTATATCTTTGTGTATCTGGAATATTTCACTAATTTATTTCAAGTATAATTTTCATAATCAATTGCTTTGTTAATATTATGATGTAAATACTGTTTTCAGGGAATTTTTTAAAGTTAATTTTAATTAATTAATTAACAAATTACTTAATAAATTTTAAGTAATTCATAGATATATATTTCTTTAAATGTCGCTATTTATAAAAAATTTAATTTAGTACAACAGGACTAATTTATATATTGCAATCTTGTAACAAAAAAAAAAAAAAAAAAAGAAAGAAAATTGGGTGGCTAATAACAAGCTCGACATTTCTCACATAATAACCGTTGGCAAGGTCACCATAACTAAACGTAGGCAATGTCACCATATCTGAAAACTAGATAATTGTTATGTGAGAAATACCGAGCCTGACCAGAAGCTCTGTGGAAGAGCATCCGCACTTTAAGTGGAGGGCCTAGGTTCAATTCCAGCTCTGGTATTTTTCACATAGTTAGTATAAAAAAATCAATCTTGTACTCCAAACTACTTAACATGAATTATCCCGGTTGATGAGTTTATCAATAAAATTTCTAAATATTTTAAGAGAGTTTAAGAAATTAAATGGTAAAATTGGATATTGGCAGGCATCCTGGCATACTGTAATTGTGACAACGCAAAACCGCTTTCTGAAAGAGATAGTCCTGTCGTACTCACTTTTAGTACATAAATTATTATTAAATTTTACAAGCTAAATTATCTGTATGTATTCACTCGGGGAACTACGTCTTATTTATATATCTATGTTTAAAATATATATATATATATCGATTATTTCAGATAAAAAAAAAAAAAAAAAAAAAAAAAATCCATAAATTTTGTTAGCGCTTAAGATTTACTTTATTTAAAGAATTATTGCTTATACTTCTCCGAGATGAAAATAATATGCATTCGTCATGGAACAAACTTTTTAATAAATAACCTGTATTGCGTGAATTTGTGTAGAAAAATGTAGAAGAAAGTTTTGTGATGGCCACAACATGCTAGATTTTCTTTTATAAAAAAAAATATGGATACTTATATTAATTCCTACATTTCAATTTTGAATGCGTGTAGAAAATTTTAACGCATGCAGATGACACTATTTAATAGAAATGTTTTCTTTGGCCATCTTAGAAAAATTAAAGAAACTACTACTTCACCCAGCAAGAAATTTCCCTTATTTGAAAACAACATTGTTAAATTTCAATTATGAAAAATATTAGATATGTATAAGGAAAACGTCTCATTGGTTTAAAATAAGTGTTAAAAGAGTTAGTTTATCAGAATGGTTAAGTAATTAGTATTTTAAGTGATATTCTAAAATGCATGTAATATCGAATTCGATCATTCAAATCGGTTCATAAACTGTAAATTTTTCCAGCTTTAAAACAGGCCTTTACTTAAATGAAAATTCGGTAAGAATTGCGCTAAATATGCCTGTCTGTTTTCTTTCCACATCTTAATTTTAAGTGTGCAATAATGAAAAGGGTTTTTAAAGCAAATTTTGCTGAATAAGTATAATTCTCCTTTTCTGTATTAGAACATTTGCATATTAATTAAATCCAGGATATCTGGAACCGAATTAAAATGTCAATCATACGATTAATAATTAATTAAAGTGATGAAGTTTTCACAAGTCTTCTATCGGTAAGTATAGGAACTAACATACAGTCGGTAACAAAAGTCTCCGAACACTAGCAAAAATTCCTACAGTCGATAACAAAAGTCTCCGAACACTAGCAAAAATTCCTATATAAATAAAAGTACACTTAATACAGTTTTATTAAATAAATCCTTGTCGAATCCTGTTCTTAGTCACTCTAAAAACAGGATTCGACAATGGTTTATTTAACAAAACTGTATTAAGTGTACTTTTTTCACATAGGAATTTTTGCTAGTGTTCGGAGACTTTTGTTACCGACTGTTTATTTAAACTCAGATTCACTGCCTCAGACACAGATTTCGTCCTGTCAGCTGCTTAGTAAATTTACTACGAACCTCTGGAGTGTGGAGCGACCCATCGTCAAAGTCATCCATATCGTCCATGTTATTCTATGGGTAAAATTGTTTATAGAATTACATATTATATTACATAATTGTTATTTTTAAATTCTGTTTTTATATTCTGAAAATACACAACCGTTAAAATACTACTCGTTTTCTAAAAATTTATTTTATGTTTAATTTTAAAATTTGAATTTTGAGTTTAAAAATGTGAATTTTCACTAAATGCATTTTTTTTTTTTCATTTTTTAGCCATGAAATAAAATATTAATATTGAAAAAATTCAATTTTTGGAAAACGAGTAACATTTTCACAGTTTCGAATTTTCTGAATTTTAAAACGGAATTTAAATGTAACAATTAGATAATGAGTAATTCTATAAACAAATTTCGCCATAGACTTTTATGGGATTTGGGGATTAGAGACGGGGAAATCGTAAGAGGCCATGACCCATGTCATTCTAAAGGAAAATTTGTTTCGATAATTTGTCATTATCTAATGCATTTTTTAAATTTTCGCTTACACATTTAGCAAATTCACAATCATTAAATTAGTATTCATTTTTCAAAAGCTGATTTTTTTTTTTTTTTTACTAATTTTTAAATTTTAATTTTGAGTTAAAAAATGCGAATTTTCACTAATTGCTGTATTCACCAAGAACTTTAACTCCCGGTTGAACACGAAAACTTGAAAAGCGCATATAGTCAGCGTAAACTTTTCAGCAAAATTTGATGCATTGCTTCTGCCCTCTAGCGGCATTGTTACTTCCATATTATTTAGCGGAAGATAACCAATCAAAGATTATGTGAAATCTTCATCGCTAGATGGCAGAGGGAGCTGGTCAAATTTTTTTAGTAAGCTGTACCCAGCTTTTAGACACTTTTCAAGTTTTTGCGTTGAACCGTGAGTTAAGGTTAATGGTGAATACGACCGTAAGTGTATTTTTCTCATTTTTCAGCCGCAAAATAGAATATTAAAAATTAAAAAAATAAATAAATAAAATTTAAAAAAATAAAAAATAATAATAAATAAATAAATAAAAATAAAAATAAATAGACAATAAGACTGCTTCACACACCATAAATTTTAAGCCAGCACAACCGGTTTCGAAAGGACGTAGCCTTCCTTCATCAGGTGCAAAGGCAAAAGCAAGTCTTGCTTTTGCCTCCAAAGCAATAGCACGAGTTTTTTTGCACCTGATGAAGGAAGGCTACGTCCTTTCGAAACCGGTTGTGTTGGCTTAAAATTTATAGTGTGTGAAGAAGTCTTATTGACTATTTATCGTTGGTACAACAGTTTTGCATTTAGTTTTGGTGAAAATAAAAATAAATAAATTTTTGGAAAATAAGTACTAACTTAACGATTATAAAATTTCAAAATGTGAAAATGGATTTTTTTTTTTTTTTTTTTTTTTTTTTTTTAAGCTAATGGGTAATTATGTGTGTAAAAAAATCGTATAGAATAACATGGGACAAGGCGGTCGGCGAGATTAAGTATTGTCTGGTCTTAAAGGTACTGAGAGCGGTTATCCGCTCAAAATACCCAATTATTTCCAAGACTGCTTATTTGAACAGAGAAACATTATTTAATCCAAATGACTTTACTTCATTTAATGGTCCTATATGCGCAAACTTATAATAAATTACCAAGATGGAAGAAGATCAAATAAAAAACTGAGGCAAAATCGTATAAGTATAAATATGTACACACACATATATATGTCAAACTTAATTCAAATCAGATAATAATTGTAATTTTATACAGCGTTAAAATGTATTCAGCTCCAATTTCACTTTGTTAATATAAGCTTACGCTTCTGTATTGTTAAAACGTACGCTTAATAAAACTTTCACAACTAAAACAAAAAACTTATCTCTCAAGTGAAAACGCCATCATATCTCTTAGTTGACATTTGAATATCAAAATTTGCATTTGCCGTCTTCAGAGAAAAACTAACCGTGTTAAAGTTTCATCTTTCGAAGGAGAAATAAGTTTTTGGAGTTCTGCCAGTTTCTAAGAAAGGGTATCTCGGCGGAAACAACATACCTTTCAAAACAGTGTGATCTTAACCAACGAATTTGACAGTAACAAAAACATCATCAAAAATTTGGGAAACTTTTATTTATTTATTTATTTTCCACGAAATCTATCGTGATATATTTGAACATTACACTCCTGGGAAGACTGAAATTACAACCGTGATTTAAAGTACATATAAAACTGCAAAAGGAGCCCCTTTAACTCTTTTTAGCTCTTTTTCTGTTAGTTAAGTTACGAAAGGATTAATAGTTAATACATTTACTATTAATTAATGTCCTCTAGTTAAGTGATCGTATCGAATTTACTTTAAAACCTATTTAGAAAATCACTTGGCACAATTCTCATGTTTCAACTTTAAAAATTTCAAAGCATTTATCATTTATTTAAAAATATAGTAACTGCTGAAAGCTGTAATAGTGAACTGTATATATATATTTTTCTTTTAATGTAAATTTTTAGAATAAAAAGTGACAATTTATAAACATCATCAAAAATTTAAACTTACTTTATTTTCTGTTTACAAGTATAAGTATCGCTAGAGCATAACAGTTCTAAGAAGTTATTTACAATTCAAAGTATACAGATTCGTTAATCCTTCTTCGAGAATTCTAGGATTTATATTAACTTTAATAGTTAATACACTTACAACTAATTATTTTTTTGTAATTAAATATGCATATCTAATAATGAAAAAATATTAAGAAAAGTAATTCATATGGCTCTTATATTTGAAATTTAAAAATTTTCAAAGAAAAGGTAGTTTTCTTATTTTGTATTTTCTTATTCAGTATGTAGCTCTTACCTCTTATTTGAAAGCAAAATTATCCCTTAAAAGTATACTAAAAAAGTGTGTATTTTATATACACCTATGTAAATTCACCAGATAAAGAGGCAATTATTTAATGTCATCAAAACCTTACATTTTCTTCTTTATTTTTCTTTTTTTAGGTTGATTTCTTTAGAAATAGATCTCTTGTAATCACTTCGTCTATCTATCCATCTATATATGTATATATTATACACACTAAGAGAAAAAAAAAAGCCGCACTGCAGAAAAATTGACTTATACCTTTTATGTTTGTAATAACTTAAAAACTAATAATTGAAACAAATAAAACTGTTATGTTTGTATAATACGGAAGTCATAACGCGATAGCTATGTACATTTTTGATATAATCATTCGCTTTATTACACTCTATGAAGTATTTATTAAAAATTCACGTTGTGACGCGCTAAATTCAAACTCCTACGTATACGTTAAATAGCGAAATTGCTATTGAGCCATCTTCCCTATCTTTTAAAGTAATATTGACGGCGCTGTCGCCATTCTTGGCAAAATATCTAATGATATTTTACCAATCCATAAAGTGAAGTGAAAACATTTTAATTTCAGAAGTCAGTCAGAAGTTAATCGGTTCTTGCTGAAAGATGTAGACGTTTTTCGTGTAAGACGCCTGTGTGGCCATAGGCCACAGGCAGTGGCCTGTAAGAAGTTATATTCGTCTTATGTATCCTACATTCAACTATATTCTGTCTGTTTTACTGCGCGCGATGTATATAGTTATTGCAATTGTGCTCCATTTTAGTTAAAGTATTAAGTAATAGTATTCCGGATATCATTATTAAATGTTCTATCGTGGAAAATCTATTGTAACATAACATTTTCTTTTTAAACGTAATAAACATATATTTAGTATTCTATTATGATTTATCATATGAAATAAATACATTATATTTTAATATACGAAATAAAACTATTTTCTTGTTAGATCTAAACAAATACTTAATAAAAAAATGTATTCCGCATTGGATAATTCTATTCTACCTTTATATGGAATTACTGCTTTAATGCGCAATGTACAGTTTTTTAACATGAAACTCAGAAATTTCACTGTGCTAAATATCATAAATATTTTTTTCTAGTTTTTGCAAATTTGTAAGCTACCAATTTCTAATCCCCACCCTCTTTTATAGACTAAACATTTTAGCGTGGATTGAAATTAGGACTATTTTGAGGTCTAGTAAAGGAGAAATTCTACTATTTTCTTTGTGGGATTGGATTTTAAGTAAAAAAAGTTATGATAACTTACAAAATTATAGGTAATTTTAACAATTTGAGTCAAATAAATATACCACAGGTGCCATGTAACAAGGTGCATATCATCTTGAAATGCTGATTGCAAAAAAGTCTGAAATACCTCGAAAACAGTCGGTCAGGTATCAATTTTTCAATGGCCGAGTTTTATTTCGGGTTAATTGATCCCTTGAACATGAAAATTTGTCCAACTCATTGAAAAATTATGCATTTTCGCATCATAATGTACGGAGAATGTGTCATTGTTTTAAAAGTGCGATTTTCATTAAGTCGGTCACATTTTCGTGATCAGACCTGCTTGTTTCCGTCAGCTCGAAATAAGTTAAACTTGACTCATCAGAGAGAACAACTTCAGCCCAATAATTAACTGATGATTTTTTTAAAAAAAATTTAAGCCTTTGAAGTCTTGCATTCCTAATTCTTTCCGTTGAGAATGGATTTTTTTTTTCTTTTTTCCAGATTTTCTGGCACTTAAACTTGCTTTGTTTAATCGTTGTTGCACTGTATTTAAAGAAATTATGTTACTAAACCATTTTTCTGAATCCTTTCTATTTTCCAAATGTAATATGTAATATAAACTGATTTTTTAAGCTCTGGCTTTTTTACTTGCTGTCGGATTGCTCGCTATTGCTCGATTGGATGAGCAACGTGGCCGCCTAAAGGCAAATATCCAGTTTAAACAGCCAAAGAATTTTATATATTGCTAAAAATCAGCTCACCAATATTTCGTTAATATTTAATCCTTTTGACATCCCGCGTATTAAAATATTTTTTGATTTTCACTCTAAAATTAATATTTTTTGCGGTATCGTTAATTGCCTTAAACTTGCTATTTTTGAAATACTTTCTAAAATTACAATTTTTCGAACAATTGCATCTTGTTTTTAATACTTGGCTCAATCCTAAATTATACGTGGAACACAACGTAATAAAATCTGTGTTCGAAAATATACTTTTAAAACAATAATTGGCGATTGTAGAAAGAAAAATAAAAAATATCCAAGTGCGTTTTTTTTTTTTTTTTTTTTTGTGTGTGTGTGTGTGTGCATGTGTGTCCTTCTCTGTATATATAATGAAAATTTTGTCATCACGATAACTTCTGAAATAATACTTCAAATCGAACCAAATTTGAATAGCGAACTTATCTTATAATAAACCAAGTTGCTCCATCTTTTTGTTTTCAAGTGGCGGCCACTTAAAAATTTCGAATCCACATTGTAAAAAGCGTATTTAAGGACGAATTTGCTTGAATTTTGATGTAAATGTAAACCCCATAAGGGTCTCAACCAAGTTTATTAATGAACTTTATCCGCTATTTTTAACAAAGTGGCGGATGTCTTAAATTAAGCAGGGCCATTTGAAATTAGGCTACCACTTGAAAATTTAACATCACGATAACTTCCGAAATAATACTCCAAATCGAATCAAATTTGGACAGTGAACTTATCATATAAATATCTTGGATGAGTTTTTTAACCAAGTTTCTAGGACATTTTATTTTCAAGTGGAGGCCACTTGAAAATTTCATATCCACATTGTAAAAAGCGTACTTAAGACCGGATTTGCTTGAATTTCGATGTATACATAGACCATATAAACATCTTAACCAAGTTTGTTAATGAACTTTATCCACCACTTTTAACAAAGAATGGATGTTATATAACCTAAGCGGGATAACTTGAAATCAGGTTACCACTTGAAAATTTATAATCATGATAACTTTTTAAATTCTGATTCAATTCAAACCAAAGTTGGACAGTGAACTTATTATATAAATATCTTGGATGCGTTCACTGGGCAATTTGTTCCGACATTTTGTTTTCAAGTTGCGGCCACTTGAAATCAGGCGGTTACTTGAAAATGTGCTGTTACGATAACTTTTAAAATACTAAACTGATTCAAACCAAAATTGAATAGTGAACTTACGGTTCAAATATCTTGGATAAGTTCGCATCTTAACTTGCTCCGCATTTTATTTTCAAGTCAGGGCCACTTGAAAATGTGTAACTATGATAACATTTGCAATACTGAATCAATTGCTACCAAATTTGGGTAGTGGGTTTATCATTAAAATATCTCAGATAACTCCGCTTTTTTGCTGTCCATTTAAAATCACGGTGCCACTTGAAAATTTCTTATCACGATAATTTTAGAAATACTGAATTAGTTTGAACCAAAGTTGGACAGTGAACTTATCATGCAAATATCTTGGATGATTTCGATGAGCAAGTTGCTCCGCTATTTTGTTTCCAAGTTGTATGTAGCTGCTTAGACTGCCACTTGAAAATTTGTCATAACAATAACTTTTGAAATACTGCACTGATTCGAACCAAAACTAGACAGTGGACTTATGCTTTAAATATCTTGAATGAGTTTGCTGGCCAACTTGCTCCGTCATATTATTTCCAAGAGTGGCCACTTGAAAATTTGTTATCACGATAACTTTTATGTATTTTTTTTTTCCTATCCAAGGTAAGATTTGCAAGATTTATATTACCAAGAGATGAATAATTAATACATTTCCTACTAATTGCTTTCTTTGAATTAATTATACGTATCTAATAGCGAAAACACATTTAGAAAATTAACTCACACGCCTCTTATCTTTTAAGATTAAAAATTTAAAAAAGGAAAGATAGTATTTTCTAGTTATGTACATTATTATTCAAGATATACACAGTTTATTAAAAATTAAAAGGATTTCCCCTATCTAAAATGATATTTCTTTAATCCTTCCCGACAAATGTACAATTTATATTACCAAGTGATTTATATTTAATACATTTACTACTCATTACTTTCTTTCAATTAAAAAACCATATCGAACACATAAAGTGCATTAAACAAATTAAGCGCAAAATAAATTAAAGCGCATATCAAATTAAAATCCATTTAACGCAGCTCTTGTAAAAATATCAATAATACTTTTTCTAGAATTTATATATATAGTAATATGCAAGGAATGTCTTTTTTATTGAATGTGTGTTTTACAATATTACATAAATATATTATATATTATATATTGTACAGTATTAATAGATTGAATTTTATTTCCGTTTCAGTTGGTCAGGTCAGGTTAAAAGCATATAAAATTTGAAATTAAAGTATTTTAACATGCCATCAGAATTTTTCGAATTACTTAAGTTATTAGAAAATAAAAGTATATTTTTATTATTAATATTTTTTTATTAATAATATTTTTTATTAATAATTTTTTTCAATTAAACTTAATTTGCAGGAAAAGTAATTATTTTAAAACTACATAAATCTGTATAATAACAGGAGACTTGGCATTGGAATATTAAAACTCAAATAAACTACTACGTCAGAAACGCCAAAGAAAAATATTTAAGATGCATGCAGCTGTTTCGGTAGCCTTAAGCGTACCGTCTTCAGTGCATGACGTAGTAGTTTATTCGGGTTTTGCATAAATCTGTGATATTGCAATTAAAAGAAATATGTATATATACCGTAAAATACCGTAAAAGCGAACCCTTAATCCGAGCTTTACACACGAATTTCGTTTATTCTGAAAATACCGAAAAACACCCAGTGGAAGATTCTATCCGAATAGGAGACAGTTTTTTACGTTATTTATTTATTTATTTATTAAGATTTCCCTTTTAATATATAAACATTTGTTTGCTTTATAATAAATCGGACACTGCGTTTATTTGAAAAAGGAAAACATAACATTACGTAACATAACGTTTCATTAATAAAAAATTTTATTAATAATATATATATATATATATATATATATATATATATATATATATTTATATATATATATTTCAGTTAAACTTAAATTGCAGGAAAAGTAATTATTTTAAAACTACATAAATCTGTGATATTGCAATTAAAAGAAACATATATATACCGTAAAATGCCGCAAAAGTGCACCCTTACCCCTAACTTTTCACACGAATTTCATTTATTCTGAAAATACCGAATAAGCGCAACCTTACACTCAGCGGAAGATTCTATCCGAATAGGAGACAATTTTTTACGTTATTTAATTATTTGATTATTAAGATTTCCCTTTTTAAATATAAATATTTGTTTGTTTTATAATAAATCGGACACTGCGATTATTTGAAAAATGAAAACATGAGCTTACTGAAATCGCTATCCTATGCGTAAGCTTTTGTAAAAACAATATATATATATATTGGAAGTGGTAAAAAAAGAGTTTCCAAATTTTTCCGTTTATTTAAATGCCAGTTAATTAAGAGTTAATTGTATTATTTATCTATTTATTTATTTATTTATCTATTTTGCAATCACTGCAGCATAATATGCATAGATATGTTCTGTTTATTTTATTTATTTATTTATTTTTTTTTTTAATGCCACTTAATTTTAGCTGGAAAATGCATGCAAATTTCTATATTTTTGACGATGTTCACCATTTATCCACCAAATACATTCCGATTTTCCTTGAAGATCGGGGTGTGCTTGAACAGCATTTTACAGTACACACACACATACATATACATACCATTTTATT
>OZ005659.1:71378921-71388921 GCA_963930645.1 Salticus scenicus
CTTCCCATATAGTCCTATGGAATTTTTGATGCTTCAAATTATAAGGTAGTTTATTTTAAAAAAATTCTTAATTAGTTTTCTTAATTCCACTTTATAAACATGTCGCCTTTTATCCCTTGTGATTTTCTTTTTCTTTCTTTCTTTTCTTTTTTAAAAGTAAATTTAAATGTTTCTTTTCGAGAATGAAAGAAAATTAGTTTCTGAGTGTCCTTGATAAAATAAAACATTTAAACTTGTTAAAAAAAAAAAAAAAAAAAAAAAAGAAAAAGAAAAAAAAATGCTCACCAAGATAAAAGGCGACATGTTCAAGATTGGTATTTAAAAAACTTTATTTTTGATTGAAATATTCTTATAATACGAAGAAACAAAAATCCTAAAGTGTATGGTAAAGGAGAAAAGGTGAATCTGGCTGATTAACAGCCTTAGCAAAATTTTCAATTAAATAGTTGTATGTTATATGTTATACTGGAAGTGTTTATTTTATAATTTTAATAGATTTTAAGACTTCCTTGATTCTAATTTTAAAATAAAAAGTGCATGCTCAAGTTATTTAATTAATTCTAATAATTTCAAATTTAAAAATATGCTTTTTTTAACTGTTGATTTTACTTAAACCAAATGCTAGTTTAAATTTTACTTTACATCTCCTTTTATTTATTTACTAGCAGACTTTGGTCACTTAGCTGATCACTATATTTAAATGAATAATAATAATAATAATAATAATAATAATAATAATAATAATAATAATAATAATAAAATTTATGAATAATTGAAATATAAATATATTTTGATTGGCAATTATTTTTAGCAAATCAAAATCATGGCCAAATACTAAAATATTTAGCTATTAATGAAACGTAAATGAAAATGACATTTAATTATTTGAGATTCATTACATGAAATTTCAAAAACGATTAGTTTAAGATGAACTCACTTTAGTTTGCGGATGATAAAATATGGAAGGGGGGGGGAGCAAATACATTGAAATTAATAATTAATTCCTTAACGCACTCTTTTTTTTTTTTTTTTTTTTATCGATCAAAAAAACAATTTTTTTATATTTAAGATAATACATTTTAAAATCTTGTTTTGGCCAAAAAAATAAAAATAAAATAAATAAAATAATAATAATAATAATAATAATAATGTAAGATACCTTTCAAAGCAATGTAAAGCAGATAGCCCAACATTACACGTAAGCAAGTATTACACATACAATCAGGGATATTGAAAATAGCGCACCAAGAAGGGAGAAAGGTACAACCGTGAAACTTTGCAAATAAGTACAGTCAGATCCGATACGCAAATGATCCAAGTTTGGTGCCAATGCGCATGGCCACACACGCTGCAGTGGTGCTGCAATCAGTAAGTGGGCCATATATAAACCGGCGCATAGTGGAAGATTCATAAACGTGACGATCTCATTTCGACTCTAGAGGGACTTTAGTAAGCGAAAAATGCCAGGTAGACGTGTGAGAAAACATTTCTCACAGTTTGAGAAGAGCCTGATTGGCTTAAAAACTGCAGGTTGGTCGCCATTTTTTTTTTAAGAAGATATAGGCCGACGGAAATTTAGCGTGACTTTGTCACAAGGATCATTAGAGACAAAAAGTCTTTGTAACTATAAGTCTCAAGTTGTAAATATGTAAATAAACTGCAGGCTGGTCGACGCACCGTGCTGCTTGCCACGTCTTCTGTTCTGAGTAAGCCGTCAGAACATATTCGGAGCCGTGGACACGAGATGATACCCACGTGCGGAGAAATGGCTCTGGAGCTACCAGGAAGACGACAAAGCGAGAGGATCGAAAGATCGTGAGACAAGCGCTTGTGGATCCCACAGTGATTCGTTCTAGGATACAATCAAATGTAGAGGTATTTATTGAAATTTAATTTTTCCGACTGAGTGAAAATAATGCCTGGACCGGGACTCGAACCACGGATCTTTGACTTACAAGGTCAAGGCTCTACCAACTGAGCTATCCAGGCCGACATCCCGGCCAGCATTACTCACTCAGACAACCTTATAGGCAGAAACAATCTGGTCTATCATTTAGATAGCTCAACAGAAATAAGCCGCAGGAAATGGAAAACACCATTAAACAATGGGAGAAAGAAATACAATTTTTAATAAAATCACACAATCAACTGTGGAAGGAAATCATATTTATTGAAATTTAATTTTTCCGACTGAGTGAAAATAATGCCTGGACCGGGACTCGAACCACGGATCTTTGACTTACAAGGTCAAGGCTCTACCAACTGAGCTATCCAGGCCGACATCCCGGCCAGCATTACTCACTCAGACAACCTTATAGGCAGAAACAATCTGGTCTATCATTTAGATAGCTCAACAGAAATAAGCCGCAGGAAATGGAAAACACCATTAAACAATGGGAGAAAGAAATACAATTTTTAATAAAATCACACAATCAACTCTGGAAGGAAATCATATTTATTGAAATTTAATTTTTCCGACTGAGTGAAAATAATGCCTGGACCGGGACTCGAACCACGGATCTTTGACTTACAAGGTCAAGGCTCTGTACTTGTTTGATTGGATACACTGTTTAAATGTCTTGATTTCGGGATTAAGTGAATCTCTCATCTGTATGATTAAGTGTATTAAATTTCATTTCAATCCGATGCTTCCTTCTTGGTGCGCTATTTTCAATGTCCCAGAGTGTATAAAAATTTTCTCTTCCTTTACCTTTTCCCTTCGTTATCCCTTTTAGCACAACATGCAGCACAATATCTTGTGGGAGCTTCTTTTGGTTTGACATTGCTTTTCTGTTTCCAATTAACAGCTCTATCTTCTTTGAACTATCTTCAGAATCAGTATTGTAATTATCAGTTTCGTTTGAAACACTCTCTGATAAATTTGCATATTCATATTCATATTCTCAATAGCTTATTTTTCGATATATGTTTTACTAAAATATAATGTAAAATAAAATTACAATAATTTGTAAATTAGAAAACATAACAATTGTGTAAATACCTAAGATACGCAACTTTAATTTCTATAAACACGAAATAACTGTCTATAAAAATACTATATTATATATAACTATCTACAACAATCGCCTTTGTACAAATTTACCAATCCGAAGATCTCACCAAATCATTTCCAAATATATTCGAGTGCGAAAATTAACATCATAAAATAGGACACCTCTCGAATAATCTCGAGTGTACATGTTGACCCATTTAACACGCTCGAATTAACTCATTAAATAATAAATAATTAAATAATAAATAATTAAAAATAGAATTTTTTAAACTATTATGATTTCGGTTTTATAAGAAGTTTTTAATGATATAGGTTTAACTTTTGAATGGACATTATCTGTGCGAGTCATAGAACGCAACTACGAAAAACTGCATTCTCATGTTTATGTTTGTTATATACAGAAATGTTTGTGCTCTATGGGAAAATATTTTATCTATGGAGAAATCTTAGTGAAATAGAGAGTAAGAAAGTAACTTGGATGGAAAAGAATAGATGATTTAAGCTCCAAACCCAAAAAATCAATAAAGTCCTTAAAATAAATAAATAAATAAATAAAAAATAAATCACGTGAAAAAAAAAAAAAAAAATATATATATATATATATATATTTCTTTTCACATTAACAAAAAAAAAAAGGTTAAAATGAAAATTTGTATGTTTTTTTTATTGGCATCAACTTGAAATTACAACTCAAGGAAAACTGTCGAAAAAAAAAAAAAATCGCATAAAACATATTTTTTTAAAAATCGCATAGGAATATTGAAAATCTAGAGATACGTTGCAAAACTGTACCAATTTCTTTTTTTAGAAAAAAAAAAAAAAAAAAATTCTGAAGATGCTATAATTTTTTTCTGTCTGTTGCGCACAGACAGACAAACGTTTTCTTTTATTTGTATAGCATTATTATGTTTTTAGAAAGAGAGTTTAGAAATTTTTTAGAATTTTGTAGGCTGAGAGAACATCAGTTTTTCCCAAAAAATGATTTCTAAAAAGGTTGCAATGTAACATTTTCATCTTAAAAGTTCATACAAAGGCTTCTTTCATACAAAAAAAAAAAAAAAAAAAAACATAAAATGAACGGTAAGATCCAGTTTTTTTTTCCGTCGCCACCCTCTCTCGCTCTCACACATTTTTTTTTTTTTCTTTTTTAATTCCAGAATGATCGAAGACTCTCATCCCTTACGTTAGCTAGAAATTGCGCTTAATAAGTGCAATGAAATTTCTAACAATTGACGTAGTTTGATTTTCTAGTATTATATTCCACTATTACTTTCTGTTTCTTCTTTAGTAGAAAATATTGCGATTTCATTTATAAAAGTATCTTTGTGTAAGAAGACACATGTAACGATACAAAAATGTTATTTAAAAAATACATTATTTTATTCTGTATTAAAAAGAAAAAAAAATATATTGAATTAATAAGAATTTTCGATTTTAGATGAATTTACACATTTTGAACACTACGATCAGTTTTAGAAAATGAAATCTGTGTTTGGTTGCTTGCGTATGCTAGCACATTTTTAAAGACTCCAACGAACTAAAGAACGTTTTAAATTTATGCTCTACAAAAAAAAAAAAAAAAAATCTTAGGAAATGCGTTTTTAGTTCCCCATCATACTATAGGTATGGGGAACTTAGGTAATCGTGAAAAATTTCGACCTCGGTTTTTTGACTTTTCTACACGTTTTCAGGTGTGAGGAATCCGAAAATGACAAAATTTCTATGGTGTCTGTCTGTAGGGTGTCTGTTAGTCTGTTAGTGTGTTAGTCTGTTAGTGGGTCAGTCCGTTAGTTTGTTAGTCTGTGTACACGATATCTCAAGAACAAATTGTCGCAGAGAGGTCAGATCAGTTTTAAAATATTACTTTCGACACTGGCAAGAACCCTATTCATTTGAAACATTCGATTTTAAAAACTTCGTAAGTTATTCGAAATTTACGATTTTCTTAACATGGGAGAATAGGACAAAAAATCACTTAAACGTGCATTAAATGAAAACTTTTTATTGTAAAAATGTCAGACCAGTTTTAAAATATCAGTTTTGATGCCGGAATGAACATCAGTAACTATAAATAGGCTACTTTGAAAATTTCGCAAGTTACTGGAAATTTACGAATTTCTTAACATGGCAGTATAGGGGAAAATTTCACATAAACGTCAATTTTGAGAGATATTTTCATCGTAAAGATGTCAGACTACTTTTGAAACATTATTTAGGACACTGGCATGAATATTAATGACTACGAATTTTCCAATATTAAGATTTCGTAAGTTATTGGAAATTTACGAATTTCTTAACATGGCTGAATAAGAGCAAAATTTCACATAAACGTCAATCTTGAGGGATATTTTCATCGTAAAGATGTCAAACCACTTTCGAAATAATATTTAGGATACTGGCATGGATATCATAGACTATGATTTTTCCAATTTAAAAAATTCGTAAGTTATTTGGAATTTACGATTTATTTAACATGTCAGAATAAAGCAAAATTGAGCATAAACTTCCATTTTGAGGATCCTAAATACGTTAGACAACTTCAAAATTACGTTTATGATATTTGTTTGAACATGATTCAATACAAATATTCCAATAGGAAAATTTCGTAAATTATTCGTAATTTACGATTTTATCAACATAGCGAAATTGTAAATTTTTCATATAAATATGAATTTGAGGATTATTGCATTGGAAATAGTAGCATGAAAACTAAACAACGAAATTGACCCTGATAAAATAAATTAATAGATTAGAATAAGATAAATATATCGAAATGAACTGTGGATAGCCTATTAGGCGGGGATTTCATTCTGTCACTGTATGAAGCTTTGGTCAAATTGATTTCTTTTAACATTATTGCCGAAACGTCAGTGGAGGCCCTCTGTTGAGACTCAAAACGGTTTTGGGCTGTGTCTGTCTGTCTGTCGCGCGATAGCGGCCGCCAAAAAAGCGCTATTTACTTGAAATTTGGTACACATGTTCATGAGCCCCACGAAATCAGCTGTATAGTTTTTGGTATGTATTCCATTTGTAGTTCGTATACAGGGACACGCCAAAATTTTTATCATTACGGCCTATGGGAGAAATTTATATGTACCACGATAGCGGCCACAAAAATCACGCTATTGACTTGCAATTTGGTACACGTGTTCATGAGCCCAACGGAATCAGCTGTATAGTTTTAGGTGTATATTCCATTTGTAGTTCGTGTACAGGGACACGCCAAAGATTTTTTTATGATTACGGCCTATGGGAAGAATCTGTATGTACCGCGATGGCCACCGCAAAAATCAAGCTATTGACTTCCAATTTTTGCCGAAATGTGAATGGCTGTTGAGACTCAAAATGATTTTGGATTCCGTCTGTCTGTCTGTCATGCGATAGCGGCCGCAAAAAACACGCTATTGACTTGAAATTTTGTACACATGTTCATGATGCCCACGAAATTAGCTGTATAGTTTTCGGTGTGCATTCCATTTGTAAGTTCGTGTACAGGGACACGCCAAAGATTTTTTTACCATTATGGCCTATGGGAAGAATTTGTATGTACCGCCATAGCGGCCCCCAAAATAACGCTATTGACTTGCAATTTGGTACACATATTCATGAGCCCATTGAGCAAGCATTTGACGAAACTGATATAGATCTGAGACTGACCGCCTTGGCGAAAATAATGCTCCTTTTATACTTTTCTATCGAAAACAGACTGTTCTGGAAAATTCTCGTATCACATCAGCCAATGAGATTAGAGCTTCCATATTCGGTATATCCCTAATAAGGATTTTCTCGCCAAGATCGCCAAAAAAATCGCCAAGGAGGGAAATAGTCGCCAAATTTGGCGCCAAATTTATTTCTTCACTTATAGGAGCTTTTTAATGCGTTTTTAAAGGAAAATTTGGCTATTTTAACGCTAAAACGACTATAAAGGCACAAAATAAGCATTTTATCAACTTACTAAACCTCTTTGAAAGAATTTATACAAAAATAAATGCAATTATTTACAATTTCGTAACACTTTATATCATATACAAATAGGTATACAAAGAGAGATACAACGGGGGGTTGAGGGGGGCTGCCGCCCCCCTCAGGAATGTATTTGATTTTGGTAATAAGTCGATCGAATCAATATATACTATTATATAATAAGGAATAAATAAAAATGACCTATTGAATAATGTCTGATGCAAATAGGACGTTGAGGCTCCTGATCTGCAGATCCACTAGTAATATGTCTCGCACTAGAAATTTCTGAGAACATAAATATGATGGGGAACTGAGCAGAGTCCACCTATGCCAACTAGTTTTTTTTTTTAAGGACGGAGAAGTATTAGTTTCAGTCGGAATGTTTTGTTGACCAGTTTTGTGTAACACCAAAATAAATTAGAAATATCAGTCCTATCGTTACACATTCGGTACCTAATGAAAGGGGCGATTTTTCTGAATCTATGGAGTGCATACAGCTTTTCGACAAGACAATTAGATTTTTTTTAAATTAATTAAAGTATGAATATTACGTGGTCCCGCTTAATTTTAATTCATTTTAGTCATCTTAAGAAGTACGTAGCCCAGTTTTGCGGTCAAAAAATGAGATAAAAAATAAATAAAAAATAAAAATTTTACAGATTGAAATTAATAGTCCTCCGTACTAAACTAAATTCTGTCTTTGACAAAATTTTTAGGTTTTTTTTTTTTTTTTTTTTTTTTTTTTTAATCAATGATTTTGCTTCAAATGATTCGATGATATAACCATTCGTTTTAAAGATATTGATGAGTTCTTTTAAAAGATACACATATTGAAATTTTTCACACTCGGGTTGTACTCCTCCCGTTAAAGAGGGAGGCGATGCCCCTACGCATTATATATGTATATATATATATATTATAAAAACCTTTTTAAACATTGCACAGGATGAAACCAAGTATCACATGAAGAACTAGAAAGAACATAAATAAAGATTTCTGAAAAAAGAAAAATAATAATAATAATAAGCATCCTTTTAATTGAGGCAGGCAACATCCATATTGTTTCAAGGGCACAGACTGATTGTTGCATGCAAATTTGGTGTCATTTCTGTCGTACTGTACGCAGTTTGCTAAACGTTTACAGATAACACCTAAAAAAACGCGTAAATAATTTCAAACTCAAGATCAAGAAAGGAAAAATAAAATGAAACATACTTTTAAAAACTACATTGACTAATTTTATTAACCGACTTCAAAAAAAGAAGGAAGGTTCTCAATTCAAACCGTATGTTTTTTTTATGTTTGTTAGCTCATAACTTCTGAACGGATGCTCCGATTTTGATACTTTTTGTTTTGTTGAAAAGGTCTTGGTCTGCAATAGGTCCCATTGTAATATCTTTACGATCTAAAGAAAATACAGGGTGCCCAAAAAAATCAGTCCCAACTCTTTTAACTGCTAAACGGCTGCAGCCAAAATGATAAAAATGGTATGTAAGTATAGTAAAGTGGCCCTGCAGTACAAGGTTAAACCGCTTGCTGCGCCACCTTGTGGAAAATAGTGGAGTTAGTGTTCCTATCTCGAAAACGGTTCTAGAGAAAAAAAGTGAATTAGAAAGTTGAAGATTATCATCGATTTAGTACAAAAAGATAGTTTAGACATTCATGCTAGCGCTTCTATCTCGGAAACGGTTCAAGACAGGGGAAAAAAGTGAATTATACGCGATTCAACAACATAAAGCGCCACCTGGTGGAAAAGAGTGGAGTTAGCGATCCTATCTCGGAAACGTTTCAAGACAGGGGAAAAAAGTGAATTATAAAATTGCAGAGCATCATCGATGTAGTACGCAAAGGTAGTTTAGACATTAATGCTAAAAACAGAATGCTTAAAACGTGCATTTGGTTGTTCATAATTTTCTATTTTGTGCACACTTGAAAAACATTGCATATGTTGTAGCGTAGCGGGTGATATTTATGCTATGTAAAATTCAAAGTATGGTTATTGTAAGCGGTCACATCGATTAACGCATAGGCGTTTTAAGCCGACTTCATAAAGGAAGAGGTTCTCAATACAAACCATGTTTCTCGTTGTTGTTATTGAAATTTGTTAGCTTATAACTTCGTAAGAGATTATTTAATTTTAATACTTTTTTTGTTGTCGTAATGATCTTGGCCTGAAATAAGTTTCATTAGGATTTCATTAAGATATAAACAAATTACAGGATACTCACAAAAGTCTGTTCTCACTCTAACTGCTGAACGCAAGCAGCTACACTGGTAAAAGCAGTGTGTAAGTATCGATGTTGAAACTTCTGTCCGTCAGCTGCAATGCATATTTTGCTCTTTGTTTGAACTTTACGCTGCGCAATTTCCAGCGCAGTGAGTGACACGTATTTACTGTAAAGTTCAATATATATGCCTAACAGAATTTTCGGTTACGAATACAGCGTATCCTTTCTTTACATTTCTAAAGACTTTTTAATTTAACGTATGTTCGTTCAATAGATAGATTTTTGGTCATATCCGATAAACGCAAGAAAAGTGACACAATTTAAAAATGCAGCATTTGAGAAAAATCAACTTAAAAATAACTTCACTAGAATAAAACTGGCACAACTGTTTCTCGAGTGGATAACTTTCTAGATGGAGATGTAACTTTTTTGTTCACATTCGGTGCATTTTACGTATTTTTCAGTGACATAAACCATTTTTTGAGTAATGTCACTTTTCTTGGAAGTTGTGATTTGTGAAACTTCCATCGAACGTCTTCTGATGCTCTGCTATATAAATAAGTTTTCACTGAAAAGAGAAAAATAAAATCTTTTTGTAAAAAAATAGAACCGACTCCAAAAAGGAACTACTATTCAAACAACTAAAAATGAATGAAAATTGGCAGAAAATGGAACTGTAGATTGCGCCTAAAAGTATAAAATAATTTCCTTCGCCAAACAACCTATAACACTACAATTAATCATAACTTTTGAAGTCGGCGCAAAATTAAATAAAAATTGATACCTGTATTCAATA
>OZ005659.1:71393921-71403921 GCA_963930645.1 Salticus scenicus
GTTAGAAAACTTGACTACGGTAATCAGGAAGCCTCAAAACGTGTAAATAATAATAAAAAAAACAAGCGATGAATATTTAGCTTAAAACATACATTGTTTACCATATCTCTATGAGCAATTTATTTCAATTCTTGAGCAGCTTTCCTGGAAATAGTAAAATATTATTAGTAAAGCACATCCACTAACAACAAAAAGAATGCTATCGCTTAAATATTTGCAGCAATATATATCTTTCGAAGGTTATATACAGACCACAGGGTGCATCTAAATATAAACCTATAGTAGTATCCCAGCCTGAAATATACTTCCATGAATTTGCAACGATTGCCGCACTTTTATCTAGTTCTTTTATGTAGCCCTGTAAACGAACAGTTAATGATTTCCCTACTCTATTCTACATGAGACATGTTTTTACGCATATAAAAAATATATATTCGTTTTATTTGGTTTAGTGCAGTCTATAGATGTTAAACTCTACTTACCTGCAATTTCCCCCATAGACGTAATGTATTTGAATTCTCTTGGGTGTCCCTGTACAAGAACCATCTGCTTCATCTCAACGAAAAGCTTAGTGTAGCATCCCTATATGATACACATTTAGAATACCGAGTTTGGAATTTCTGCTACTATTTATTCTTGAAATATACTGATAACACACACACAGACACACACACAGACCATTCGCTAAAAACATGATTTTCGTATTCAGGGGACCTCAGAGTATGTAAATATAACAAAAACTCACTTTCGAAAATTTTACCCTAAAACAATACTTTCTCTACCTTATGGGTAAGAGAAATTAAAAAATGTTTGTTTTTACACTATTTATCACACATTTTATTTCATGGGTAGGTCTTGTTGAATGGATTTAATATTCGAATGAGTCAATAAGATAGTAAAAAGCAATTAAAGTATATATGTATATATATATTATTATTATTATTTATTTATTTATTTTATTTTTTATTTTTTATTTATTTATTTATATATATATATATATATATATATATATATATATATATATATATATTTTTTTTTTTTTTGAGACCTCAAATTATATAGTCAATGTCTAAAAGTACACATCAACCTTAATTTACATATTAGTTTAGTTTCTTGAAATTACCGGGTGATGATGGTATATGGAATACGGATTGTGTGGTGTAAGACCTGCCTTCCTGACGAAGCTAGGTCCAGGTGGAAAACCCTGCATCTGAAAAATAAAGACAGAGCACTAACCATTCAGTCACCTGTCCGCCTCAGCTGTACCCGTCAGCTTCAGATTTGAACTCTCTCTCGAAGGCGTAAACATAATCACTCGATCACGGAAGGTTTAAAAAAATTAAACCAACAAATTAAAAAAAAAAAAAAGTTACTCTTTAGTTGTAGTTATTATTACTGTTCTTCGGGTTCTGTTGTATTGCGCTGTAATTGTCAAAGTAATTATAGTTATTTTCTCATATGATTTAGCATTTTCTCGTAGCCTCTAAGGATTGACTCACTTGATAATCAATATTCCATTATTTTAATAATGTTAATATAAAAATCAACCGTAAAAAAAAGAAGACATTTTTTATCACATTAAAAAAAAATCATTGTACTAAACTTTCATATTTAGCTAATGTTAACTAATAAAACTTAATCAAAATACATTGTAAGTATAGATCGCTACTATATGTACAGTAAAACATCGAATCTTTAAAAACATACCAGTTATTCAGTACATTTGGGGGGGGGGGGGGAATCTGGTGTGGCACTCACACGGCTTTCTTTTACCCTGAAATTTACTGCCGCAAAGGCAGTTTGGAGATTAAAGGGTAAGAAACTAGTACTGAAAAATAAACCTCTGTTAAAACAATTCAAATAGGCTTAGGAAAAGTTTTATTTGACAAATAATTCTCTGTGAGGGGGCTACCGTCCCTTCAACCCTTCGTTTCATTATTGTACCTACATTTATGTAGAATTAATGTCTGTTATTAAATTCAAAATTTCCTTTAAAATTATTAAAATTTCAGACGTATCATTCCTTGAAACTTATTAGTACTGATCGAAGTTTTTTAGTAAAAAACATATTAACTTCGAAATACAACATTTGGGCCGCCTAAAATTATTTGTTTTTAATTTACTCTAAATGACATAGACAAAGATCAAGCATCAAAAACTTGACTTTGTATTCAGGAAGCCTCAAAACGTGTAAATATACAAAAAAAGAAAAGCAATGAATATTTAGCTTAAAAAAAAAAAAAAAAATACATTATTAACCATATGGCCACGAGGAATTAATTTTAATTCCTGAGTAGCTTTCCTGGACATGGTAAAATATTATAGTAAAGTATCTATAATAACAATAAGTTATGGCTTAAATATTGACATCTCTGTATATCTTATGAAGATTATGTACACACTACATGGTGCATATAATTATAATCCTATATTAATAACACACGGCACAACCTGAAATACACTTCCACCAATTTTCAAGTATTGTCGCACTATAATCTAGTTCTTTTGTGTAGCCCTATAAACGAACAGTGAATGGTTTCCATACCATATTCTATATGAAACATGTTTTTACGCATATAAAAAATTCGTTTCATTTGGTTTAGTGCAATCTACAGGTATTAAACTACACTTACCTGCAATTTTCCCCATAGACGTAATGTATTTGAATCTTCTTGGGTGTCCCTGTACACGAACTATTTGCTTGATGCCAACGAAAAGTTTAATGTAACATCTCTATATGATACACATTTAGAATACCAAGTTTGGAATTTCTGCTATAATTTGTTCTTGAGGTATGTTCATAACAAGCACACCCACTCTCAGACACACAGACCAACCGTTAAAAACATGATTTTTGGATTCAGGGGATCTTAAAACGTGGAAATATAACAAAAACTAGATTTCGAAAATTTGACCCGAAAACAATACTTTCTGTACCATTTACTTTCTGTATCATAGGTAAGAGAAAATAGAAAGCGACTTTTAGTATTTTACTTAAATATTTCATTAGATAGCAACGAAAACTACTGAAAAATAAGATGTCTGGCATATTTCGAAACCTCTAGTGACATTAAATCTACAAGACCATTGAAGCCTGAGTAATAGTAAAAAATGTTTGTTTTTACATTAATTATCACTTCATTTGTAGAACGCCGGACCACCCCGTTGAACGGATTAAATATTCCAATGAGTCACAAAGATAAAGTAAAACAGTCAAAAGAAATGAGATTAACTTTTGACACCTCAAATTAAAAAGCCAATGTCAAGGAGTACACTTGACCCTTGATTTACATGACAGATTAGTTTCTCGAAAACGGAGTGTAAATTTATATTGTGTTATTTGAATCTCTAGTAAGTGTATAACGTTTCACTCTTAGGTTCAAGAAAAAAAATTCTTTCTTCGTTTCGCATGAATGCAGAAATGTAATTTAAAAATTAAAATAGCTTTTGAACCTGTTGATCAGGAGCCTCAACGACTCATCTGCATTACTCATTAGAGTACACAGATCATTTCGCTTATTCCATTTTACTTAAAATAATTCAACCCTCTGAACACCTCTTGTATCAATCGTTCAGTATCTACACACACACATATATATATCATATAATATATAAAAATGTATATATAATATATATATATAATATATGAGTAAAAATATATAATACAGTTGATCCTCGTTAACATTAATCTCGAAGGAGATAAAAAATTTGTTCATATTATCAGTAGTTCATGCTATCAGTAACAAATCTTCGTATAACGAAACTAATCTTCATTTTGGTGGGGATTGTGGGAACAGTTCATGTCAAGAGTAATTCACGTTAACGAGGTTCGGAGGTATGAGTATATATAATATATATAAAATATATATAAGTTTCAGAATGGCAACCAGTGTTTATGGTATGGATTCAGAGAAGTTGTTTTTTCCTGGTCTTGGCAGGTCTGGGGGGGGGGGTGTTGTCGGCTTAAAACTAGTTTAACCCCACAGGTAAGTCACAAGTTTTGCCACCTGACTCCTTCCTTTCTTAAATTTCTTAAATTACTTTTTCATAAATTTTGTTCAATTTTGTTTCAGTTTATGTTTTTGTGTTAAGATTTTTCTTGAGTTAGTTTTTTGTTTCGTTTGCGTTGCAGGTTATTAACTCACAGACCATAGTTGCTTTCAATATGTCTATTTCAATATATATATATATATATATATATATAAACATATATATATAGTAATATGAAATATATAAACAAATGAATGAAATTAAATGTAGAAATATATAAACAAATGAATGAAATTATACCCCAAAAAACACTGAGAACTTCATCAGGGAGGCCCCTCAGTGTACGGGTGAACGAGAAGTTTCTGAAGGGACAGTAGCTATAAGCTAATAACTATCCTTAGCCCCCAACTTCTCACCAAACAGAAAACCACCAATAACTGAAGAGAAATCAAACATACATATAATGTATAAAACTACTAAAAATATCAAATTGTAAAAGTTACAAAATTACATCAATTCATTTAAAAAAATATAATACAAAAGAGAATTACTGAAGGTAAACAAGAAAGTATATATATATATATATGTAATATATTTATATATGTGTGTGTAATATAAACGAAAATGCAATTCAAGCAAATTTTCAGTAATAGCCCTTAGCGTAACTGAATATTTTTGTGTGAACTTGTAAATCTAATGCTAATCATACTATATTCTATAGAAAGCATTCTTTTGTGCAGATGAATAACATGTTTCAAATTCATTAACATTTGTGCAAAGTAAAGTTATTAAAATTTAGTTTATAAAAATATCTCTCATAAAACGTAATGCTTTGGAATACTTACGGGTATCCCTGTACACAAACCAGTGATGGTATTTCCTCCATTTTCAATAGAGAACATCCGATAGTGAACTTGAATAACTTACCAAAACTAAATTCAAAACTGGTGTACAATGTTGTTAATCAAGAAATTTCTAAATCTTCTATTGCGAAGCACAGTTGGGAATTTGGTTATAGTTTTAATTTTAAGAGTGCCAAAATTATCTTTCATGTCAACCGCGTTTCCGAACTGGATTTTTTGGAAAATTTAGCAATTTACCTTAATCGTGATAAAATTGTCAATGTAAAATCTGATTCCACTTTGCTGTCTACAGCCTGAAAAAATGTGTTTAATTCAATTAAATAATTTCCTTCATTATGTTTATAACATAATAATAGTTATAAAAAAATTATTCTAATTAAAAAAAATAATAAATAAATAAATTTTATTAAATTTACTTATTAGTATAATATTAATTAAATAAATAAAACAAAAAATTTAATTGATTATTCCTTCCCTATCTCTTTTTTTTTCTTGTGTTCCTCTCTGATTAGTCCTGCATGATGCTTCCTAATGGTTGTTTGTGTTGCTCCTCCCCCTCTGGATTTTGCCCTGCTTTCAGTCTTGCTTTTGCCTCCAAGGCATTAGCACGTGTTTTTTTTTTTTTTTTTTTTTTTTTTTTGCACCCGATGAAAAAAGGCTACGTCTTTACGAAACCGGTTGTGCTGGCTTAAAATTTATAGTGTGTAAAGAAGTTTTAAAATCTATTTATTGAATAACTTATATCAGTTTCGAGAAATTCCATGAATATTTACGTAAGTTAGAGCGTGAACAAACAGACAGATAAATCGAAGTCATTAACACTTTTTAACCTTGTTGGAAAGTGTTAAAAAGCTGTTGACAATGTCATATACTGAAAAAAAAAAAGCATTTGCACTCCGGGAGTGCCGACAGAAGTGAAAACGTGAACAATTACGTGTGTATTTCTTGAATCGTCAGGAAATATTTTATTATGCAGGAAATACTTTTAAATGAAGTGTTTTTTTATTCATTAATATGAACTACTACAACAAAAATTATATTACAATTTCATTTAATGCGCTAACGGCAATAGAGACAGTGTCCGGAGATAAGAGAAGTCGTGTACAGCCGCACCAGATTGTAAAAACGTGAGAAAATGGCGGCTTTGGCCTTTCTCACTGTTTTGTGAGGTCTAACTGCAACGTTTCCGGCTGCAATCTTTAAAAGACATTGTCCGGAGATGCGAGAAGTCGTGTAGAGCCGCACCAGATTGTAAAAACGTGAGAAAAATGGCGGCTTTGGCCTTTCTCACTGTTTTGTGAGGTCTAACTGCAACGTTACCGGCTGCAATCTTTAAGAGACAGTGTCCAGAGATGAGAGAAATCGCGTAGAGCCGCACCAGATTGTAAAAACGTGAGAAAAATGGCGGCTTTGGCCTTTCTCGCGGTTTTGTGAGGTCTAACTGGAATAGAAACAGTGTCCGGAGATGAGAGAAGTCGTGTAGAGCCGCCCCAGTTTGTAAAAACGTGAGAAAAATGGCGGCTTGGGCCTTTCTCACGGTTCTGTGAAGTCTAACTGGAATAGAGACAGTGTCCGGAGATGAGAGAAGTCGTGTAGAACCGCACCAGATTGTAAAAACATGAGCAAATGGCGACTTTGGCCTTTCTCACTGTTTTGTGAGGTCTAACTGCAACGTTGCCGGCTGCAATATTTAAGAGACAGTGTCCAGAGATGAGAGAAGTCGTGTAGAGCAGCACCAGACTGCTAAAACGTGAGAAAAATGGCGGCTTTGGCTTTTCTCGCGGTTTTGTGAGGTCTAACTGGAATAGAAACAGTGTCCGGAGATGAGAGAAGTCGTGTAGAGCCGCACCAGATTGTAAAAACGTGAGAAAAGGGCGGCTTTGGTCTTTCTCACGGTTTTGTGATGCCTAACTGCAATAAAGACAGTGACCGGAGATGAGAGAAGTCGTGTAGAGCCGCACCAGATTGTAAAAACGTGAGAAAAATGGCGGCTTTGGCCTTTATCACTGTTTTGTGAGGTCTAACTGTAACGTTGCCGGCTGCAATCTTTAAGAGACAGTGTCCAGAGATGAGAGAAGTCGTGTAGAGCCGCACCAGATTGTAAAAACGTGAGAAAAATGGCGGCTTGGGCCTTTATCACGGTTCTGTGAAGTCAAACTGCAACTATTCCGGTTGCAATCTTTAAGAGACAGTGTCCGGAGATGAGAAAAGTCGTGTAGAGCGTCACCAGATTGCAAAAACGTGAGAAAAATGGCGGCTTTGGCCTTTCTCACGGTTTTGTGAGGTCTAACTGGAATAGAGACAGTGTCCGGAGATGAGAGAAGTCGTGTAGAGCCGCACCAGATTGTAAAAACATGAGAAAAATGGCGGCTTTGGCCTTTCTCACTGTTTTGTGAGGTCTAACTGCAACGTTGCCGGCTGCAATCTTTAAGAGACAGTGTCCGGAGATGAGAGAAGTCGTGTAGAGCAGCACCAGATCGCAAAAACGTGAGAAAAATGGCGGCTTTGGCCTTTCTCGCGGTTTTGTGAGGTCTAACTGGAATAGAAACAGTGTCCGGAGATGAGAGAAGTCGTGTAGAGCCGCACCAGATTGTAAAAACGTGAGAAAAGGGCGGCTTTGGCCTTTCTCACGGTTTTGTGATGTCTAACTGGAATAAAGACAGTGTCCGGAGATGAGAGAAGTCCTGTAGAGCCGCACCAGATTGTAAAAACGTGAGAAAAATGGCGGCTTTGGCCTTTCTCACTGTTTAGTGAGGTCTAACTGCAACGTTGCCGGCTGCAATCTTTAAGAGACAGTGTCCGGAGATGAGAGAAGTCGTGTAGAGCCGCACCAGATTGTAAAAACGTGAGAAAAATGGCTGCTTTGGCCTTTCTCACGGTTCTGTGAAGTCTAACTGCAACGATTCCGGTTGCAATCTTTAAGAGACAGTGTCCGGAGATGAGAGAAGTTGTGTAGAGCCGCACCGGATTGTAAAAACATGAGAAAAATGGCGGCTTTAGCCTTTCTCTTGGTTTTGTGAGGTCTAACTGCAATAGAGACAGTGAACGGAGATGAGAGAAGTCGTGTAGAGCCGCACCATATTTTAAAACAATATACAGTATATAATTATTAACATTTCACATTAGCAAGTTAATTGTATGATACATTATTTGTATCATACAAGGATGGAAAGCGTCAGCTGACGATGACGTGAGTTCAATGATTTTTGATCACCCAAAAGTTTTCACTTCAAATGGAAAGCGTCAGCTGACGATGACGCGAGTTCAAAGATTTTTGTTCACCCAAAAGTGCTCAACGCGCCTAAAAAAGTTTTCACTTCAAAAATATTCCGTGACTGACATCTAGAAAATAAATTGTGAACATAGTAAAAATAGTCCCTTATAAATTCTTATTGTCCTCCTTATAAATTCTAGCTCCCTATGCTAGTATATTCTAAAAATCCCTATCAGAATTCTAGAGCGATTTCCTATATTATCGAGGTTAATCTCATTTAAAAATCTCTAAAAAAATGCGAACATAGGAGGCGAGTTTTAGTAACTATAATTTTGTTTTATGACCCAATTCTAGGAAATCAAGCGAGAATTTCTGGCAATACAAAGAATTCATAATATTGTTTTACCATCTAGAAAAGTTTAGACTAGAAATTCTCGAACATTTCGTCCATTTACTTTATTACCTTATACACATAACTCAGAAATCTATATTTCTAGTTTAGGAATTCAGAAAATGACTACCTATTCTTTCTGTATGAAGGAGGTATATATATATATATATATATATATATATATATATATATATAGAGAGAGAGAGAGAGAGAGAAAGAGAGAGAGAGAGAAACAGACCGTTCAGTAGTAATATAATATTATCAGTGCAAACATTTGAAATTTAAAATGATTTAATTTCAGTATTCAGACAATTATTCTATCAAAAACGAAGACCACCCAAATCAAACCAAAAAAGAAATAAAGTAAAATCTAAATGAATTATAGCTAATTAGAATAAGAAAAAAGCATTATTTGCTTTTTTTTTCCCCCTCAGTGTAGACACGGGATCATCCTAACAAAATAAATTATATTATCTTATCGGGCGTCTACCATTTAAAACAAGCAAATATCATTTCCAATGGACTCTTCCCACCTGACGTCAGAGGTCACATGATAAGGAAAAACAAATAGCAGACGAAGTCTTGTTTATCTAGAGCGATTGCTAAAATAACATATTTTCTATTCTTATTTTTGATCAATCGTATTTAATCTGTGTTATTTTTTTTTTAATACATCATCATTTTTAATAAATTTATATCATTATTCATCATCTTTTGTTTGCTGTATACATTTACAATCATCATTTAGTTTCCTGTTATTGATGTTCATGAAGACATGTTTAAATACTCTGATTTTTGGTACTTAAATCAGTGACAGTGCAAGATCGCACTGCGTAAATCCATTTAGACCAGTAACTAAGTTAATTAACTTGTTGTAACACCTTTATGCAATTAAATTAAATGAAAACATTTTAAAATTTCAATTTATAATCCGTAAACATCCCACAAGAAGCTATTATTTATTGCTAGATCAGTTAATGTTACAGTTACACTACAATATACAAAAATCGATTCTTATAGGTAAAAATAAATAAACACATAAAATGTTTTTTAAAAATTATTAAATTTACAAATACAATTATTCTACTGTTTACAAATGCACAATATTACTTTTATTTTATTTTATATTAAATATTAAAATTTTTGTTCTTAAGAACAATATTTAATTGAGTTCGATTCTCAGAATTCGATTATTCGTTTTCCTCTATCACGTGATTGAGCAGACGACGCTGGGAAGAGCCCATTAAGCTCCAAATAATAGATAAATACAAGAAACATTAATAAAAAATTTTAGGGATACCTTATGAGTTGGCCATCCTTAAGCCCAGGCCTATGGTACCGAATGGAAAAACATGACTACATGTTCAGAAAGTAAATTTGAGGCTTTCTCTCTCTCTCTCTCTCTCTCTTTTTCCTGAAAATTTCCCATTCTAAAACCTTTCTCCTCTAGTTTCACAAACGCATTTTATTTATTTATATGCTAACATTTTATGTTGTAATCTATGTACGGAGAGAAACAATTATTATTAAGCCAAATAATTT